>CM051374.1:7783866-7808866 GCA_028015245.1 Cardamine occulta
GGAATAAATATGCACGAAAGATTTTAGTACGAAAAGAAGCTTACAGCCCTCAGCCAAAGAAAGTATCCAAGAATGTTCTAAATGAGAAAATGAAGGCTACTGTAACCTCTCAACCAAAGAAGGTCGCTGAAGAAGTCGTGGTTCACAAGCAAAGCCTAAATCCATCAATTGAAACAAGCAATGAACGTCCAAAGAAATGTAAGTCCTCTGATCTTTCAAAATCCAAGGAAGTTACTTGTTACAACTCTTGTAAGAAAGAACATTTTTCCAACACTTGCCCGGAAAAACAAGAGCCGAATATCTCTTCATTAGGATCAAAACTGAGTTCACCAAATTCAAATGGTGGGGTAGTTAATCAAAGTTTAAAAACTTCCAGTTCTTGTATGATGCACTTGGTCTTGTCAAAGGATGATGATTCAGGTCATACTCTGGAGCATAAGGATGACAAAGCTGAAGGAAACATAAAAGAGAAGAATCCACATTCAGTGTCAACCACTTCAAAAGCTTGCCAAGATAACAAGACTGAGCGAAATGACTATGAAAACTGTTTGGTGACTAGACCATATCCAACACCGGCTGGCTGTGTTTCAAATATCACCGTCTCCAAAGCTTAAATGTTACCAAACATCCTACATGGTACCCAGGTAAGTTTAGCTTGCGAGTTTATTCGATATTGGAATAATTTCACATTCACTCGTAGCTTCAAACAACCTGTTTTGAATGTTGAAATTTCAAGTATAATACACTTGATTTTGTCTTTAAGTGCCGAGGAAGATACAGGTACCTTAGATGTGTGCACTGACCTGGTAGGAACCACCTCAACATGGAGCTTAACAATGGATCAAAAGGAGAAGCCACCAACTGTTTCACCACCAATCAAGACCCGAGGTAACTATCTTGACTCCCAAAAGGCTAATGAAAGCTAACTTACTTTCTCTTGGTGCAGATTGTACAATGGTGAGTTCAAAATATTTTCAAGAAGATAAGACTACTCTTGTGCCATTGCCGGTTCATGAGTTTTATCTTGACAAAATCAAACCCAAAGAGAATCAAGAGCGAGATAAGAAATCTAATCTTTTTGCTAGGATTAGTAAGGTTAATGATGCTGAATATTTTGATCATAAAATATTTGTCTCTTTGGATAAATTCTCTTGTGTATCTAACCTTGCACCGGTGCCACCGAGTGAGCTTAACAAATTTTTGCAGGACTTGTTTTTAGGAAACAACTCACGGAAGCTTCCCTTTGATAACTTCCATGAATACAATCAAATGAAAGCTCATACACCAGAGGCGTGGTTAATTTACTTGTGGCTAATGCGGTTTACTGTCCAAGTTGATTATGACCCGTTGAAACAATGGAGAAAGGAACAGCGAGCAAACATTGAGGTGAATTCTTTTGGCATTCGAAAAGATAATGAAATTATTGTGTATGATGCAATAATTCCAAGGTATGTGTTTCTTTTTGCTCATGAAGCTAGGTTAATGGAAGTTGAAATCATTAAGAGGCTTTATGATTTAAATGATAATTTTAAAAATATGTTTCCATCTTGCGAGGAGTTTGAGCATAAGAAATTCTTTAGGCATGGAGGATTTTTGTTTGATAAAATGTGTGAACCTAATAGAAATTGTGTGCTCATAGATATTGCTAATTTCTCTAATTTTGCTAGTGCTTCACCCACTGCTGAATTATTCTTTGGAGAAATTGTTTATTATGATAGCATTCTGAATTTTAATAAACACTTAGATGATCATATTGAACCTTTGAAATCTGTTTTAGATGATCTAAGTAATAAATTGTGTGCTAGTCAGAATGACTATATTCTTTGCCCCTATGATCTCTTGTTTCGAGTCTTTGTTGTGAGGATACAGGATATACAGGATGGAGAGCTAAATTTTCATGCACCTAGGACGTGGCTCTACCATGTTTGGCTTAAGAAAACTGTTGTTCAAATTGTTCTTAAACCAAAGGAGCATTTGCTAGACATAGAGCATCAAAAGCCAGCAAACGAAGAGGAGAATATTAAGAACTTTGAGATTGGTTACCAGTTTTGGATTCGTATGAAGGAGAAACGTTTTGCAGACCAAGAGGAGTTCAAACTAATGCCAGAAGGATATTGTTCACTTCGAGTCATAGAACAGATCCATTCCTACAAAATCTGCTTGCAAGGTGAGTATATTCCGACTTACTTCAAATATTCTAATTTAATCTTTTTCCTTGCAGATTGTTCGGATTTGAGGATGGATAGCATGGATAGCTTGGAGCTTGGAACTAATCAACAGCTTAAACCTGAGGAGCTGGGAGCTAAAGAACAACTAGACAACGCCTACCAGCTTGATCTCCAAGGTAAGTACAACGTGAGTTCGAGTTTTAATATTACTGATTTGGTTCCTTATTTTGCAGATGAAACAGATTTGAGGTCAAATACTTTTCAAGAGGGAGAGGATGATATGATTATGGCCAGCCAGGACGAGGAACCTATGCAACATGGAGACGCCAAAGAGGAGCAAAGGCAGCAGCTTGAACCGGAGCTACAAGGAGCTGAAGATTTATGCATTTCTCCGGGTCCTATCACTCGGTCTAAGCAAGAGAAGCTCAAGACCACTTTGCAACATCTCCTCAACACCATCTCGGGCAGTTTGGTGTGTGGTAATCCAGCCACATTGGTTGTGATCCAAGCCACCTAAACATTTATCAAGAGAGGTGGTATGACTTACACTCTTTTTCCCTTCATTTGGTTTTGTCCCAATGGGTTTTCCAAATAAGGTTTTTAATGAGGTATGCCATATCACTCACTCATCAGCCTCTTGATAAATCCTAAGCCCACTTCTATCTCTTATCACAAAATAAAGGAAGCCCAAGTCCAAGAAGAGTTCAGCTGAAAATCTCAAGACATGAAGAGTCATTTTTATGTTCAAACTTTGTTTTAATGTTGTGTTAATTTCGAGATTTTTCCTTTACTCTCTTGCTGATTTAAACTCATGTAAGGCTTCATTTCTAATTTATAAAACATCTTTTCATATTCTCAAACTCTCTGAAACTTGTTTGTTCACTCCTTGCTTAATGTGATCGGATCTTCATCCTCACCCAAAGCAAGCCGAAAGTCTTAGGGTCTTTCACAACTCCTAGGAAGTTTCACTTCGATCCACCCCTTGTTCACCACGTCTAGGGTCTTAAACTATGTACAGAGTAAGCTTGAAAGTCCGAAGGTGCTCCATTCCCTTTGGAAGTTTCGCAACAACCCCCCCAAGACTCATCGGATCCACTCGTTGATCTTCACCTTTCATCTCTTCCGCATCACTCATCTTATCACCAATCATCACAACCTCTTGGAGAGCATTCAGGGACTTGATCCTCACCTAGGATCATATAAAGTGGTATCAGAGCTCGCTCCAACCCAGGTTGTGTCTTTTCAAATCGATCACACCTTTTCATATTCCGCAGATCATTTGAATCGATTTGTCTGTTGATTGCTAGAATTTTCATACTTTTTTGGTGTCAGATAAAATCGTGAAATCAATCGAATCTGAACCTATTTTGAGTCTAGTAATTGATAAAATTGTTTCTGGAATTTTTCGGCACGATTTGATATTTTCTTTGTGACTGTTCAACTGCTAGTGTCGAATCCGGAATCACAATCTGTCACACGTTTTGCTTGAATTTTCATAAAATATTGGCGTGTGATAAAAATTCTAAAATTGTTGTGTCTCAACCTAGAAAGAGTCTAGTTTCTAGTAAAATTGATTCTCGAATTTTTGAATATGTTTTGATAATTTTTCGAGGTTGATTTCCTCGAACAGTCGCAACTAGAGGTTCTCGGACTTTGAAAAGTTATTTTCGTGTTAACTTGCTAGAATTGTTTAAAATCATTGGTTAACCCTAAAATCGTGAAACCTGTTGCATTGAAACCTAGATTGAGTCTAGTATTTGTTAAAATTGACTCTGGAATTTTTGAACGTGATTTGTTATTTTATTCTGTTCGATCAAGTCAAACAGTCGTTTAGGATTCTAGAAACGTTTCTGAGTTTTCTTTGTTGTGTTTCTTTGGGCATTTTTACTTGTTACTTGTTTGAATCTGAACAGGTACCATGGTGGGAACCAGCAATGGTGAAGAGGAATCGTCAAACTCCAACAAAGAACTCCTTGATTTCTTAAGAGCCATAATGGACGAAAGCATGGCAACCATGAGAGCTGAATTAGAAAAATCCATCAATGACCGACAAAGGAGGGGACAAGAGATTAAGCCCAAGCCACCAGACAACACATCGAGCTCAACATGGAGCAGCTCACAGAAAACCTCTCACGCTCCAAAATCTACGTTTTATGTCAGTTCTGATTATCAATATGCTAATGAACTCTTTAAATTTTCAGGAAAAAGAAGCTACCTAGAGTGGGAAACAAATATGGAAGATTGGTTTTACTATAACCACATCCCAAGAGAAAAGAGGATAGCTCATGCAATTCACCAACTCACAGGAGAAGCTTATCAATGGTGGATACGAAAGGTTGATGAACGCGGGACTTACAAGGAGCCACCTATCACCTCGTGGAGAGATCTAAAGGAACTAATGAGGAATAAATATGCACGAAAGATTTTAGTACGAAAAGAAGCTTACAGCCCTCAGCCAAAGAAAGTATCCAAGAATGTTCTAAATGAGAAAATGAAGGCTACTGTAACCTCTCAACCAAAGAAGGTCGCTGAAGAAGTCGTGGTTCACAAGCAAAGCCTAAATCCATCAATTGAAACAAGCAATGAACGTCCAAAGAAATGTAAGTCCTCTGATCTTTCAAAATCCAAGGAAGTTACTTGTTACAACTCTTGTAAGAAAGAACATTTTTCCAACACTTGCCCGGAAAAACAAGAGCCGAATATCTCTTCATTAGGATCAAAACTGAGTTCACCAAATTCAAATGGTGGGGTAGTTAATCAAAGTTTAAAAACTTCCAGTTCTTGTATGATGCACTTGGTCTTGTCAAAGGATGATGATTCAGGTCATACTCTGGAGCATAAGGATGACAAAGCTGAAGGAAACATAAAAGAGAAGAATCCACATTCAGTGTCAACCACTTCAAAAGCTTGCCAAGATAACAAGACTGAGCGAAATGACTATGAAAACTGTTTGGTGACTAGACCATATCCAACACCGGCTGGCTGTGTTTCAAATATCACCGTCTCCAAAGCTGAAATGTTACCAAACATCCTACATGGTACCCAGGTAAGTTTAGCTTGCGAGTTTATTCGATATTGGAATAATTTCACATTCACTCGTAGCTTCAAACAACCTGTTTTGAATGTTGAAATTTCAAGTATAATACACTTGATTTTGTCTTTAAGTGCCGAGGAAGATACAGGTACCTTAGATGTGTGCACTGACCACCTCAACATGGAGCTTAACAATGGATCAAAAGGAGAAGCCACCAACTGTTTCACCACCAATCAAGACCCGAGGTAACTATCTTGACTCCCAAAGGCGAATGAAAGCTAACTTACTTTCTCTTGGTGCAGATTGTACAATGGTGAGTTCAAAATATTTTCAAGAAGATAAGACTACTCTTGTGCCATTGCCGGTTCATGAGTTTTATCTTGACAAAATCAAACCCAAAGAGAATCAAGAGCGAGATAAGAAATCTAATCTTTTTTCTAGGATTAGTAAGGTTAATGATGCTGAATATTTTGATCATAAAATATTTGTCTCTTTGGATAAATTCTCTTGTGTATCTAACCTTGCACCGGTGCCACCGAGTGAGCTTAACAAATTTTTGCAGGACTTGTTTTTAGGAAACAACTCACGGAAGCTTCCCTTTGATAACTTCCATGAATACAATCAAATGAAAGCTCATACACCAGAGGCGTGGTTAATTTACTTGTGGCTAATGCGGTTTACTGTCCAAGTTGATTATGACCCGTTGAAACAATGGAGAAAGAAACAGCGAGCAAACATTGAGGTGAATTCTTTTGGCATTCGAAAAGGTAATGAAATTATTGTGTATGATGCAATAATTCCAAGGTATGTGTTTCTTTTTGCTCATGAAGCTAGGTTAATGGAAGTTGAAATCATTAAGAGGCTTTATGATTTAAATGATAATTTTAAAAATATGTTTCCATCTTGCGAGGAGTTTGAGCATAAGAAATTCTTTAGGCATGGAGGATTTTTGTTTGATAAAATGTGTGAACCTAATAGAAATTGTGTGCTCATAGATATTGCTAATTTCTCTAATTTTGCTAGTGCTTCACCCAATGCTGAATTATTCTTTGGAGAAATTGTTTATTATGATAGCATTCTGAATTTTAATAAACACTTAGATGATCATATTGAACCTTTGAAATCTGTTTTAGATGATCTAAGTAATAAATTGTGTGCTAGTCAGAATGACTATATTCTTTGCCCCTATGATCTCTTGTTTCGAGTCTTTGTTGTGAGGATACAGGATATACAGGATGGAGAGCTAAATTTTTATGCACCTAGGACGTGGCTCTACCATGTTTGGCTTACGAAAACTGTTGTTCAAATTGTTCTTAAACCAAAGGAGCATTTGCTAGACATAGAGCATCAAAAGCCAGCAAACGAAGAGGAGAATATTAAGAACTTTGAGATTGGTTACCAGTTTTGGATTCGTATGAAGGAGAAACGTTTTGCAGACCAAGAGGAGTTCAAACTAATGCCAGAAGGATATTGTTCACTTCGAGTCATAGAACAGATCCAGTCCTACAAAATCTGCTTGCAAGGTGAGTATATTCCGACTTACTTCAAATATTCTAATTTAATCTTTTTCCTTGCAGATTGTTCGGATTTGAGGATGGATAGCATGGATAGCTTGGAGCTTGGAACTAATCAACAGCTTAAACCTGAGGAGCTGGGAGCTAAAGAACAACTAGACAACGCCTACCAGCTTGATCTCCAAGGTAAGTACAACGTGAGTTCGAGTTTTAATATTACTGATTTGGTTCCTTATTTTGCAGATGAAACAGATTTGAGGTCAAATCCTTTTCAAGAGGGAGAGGATGATATGATTATGGCCAGCCAGGACGAGGAACCTATGCAACATGGAGACGCCAAAGAGGAGCAAAGGCAGCAGCTTGAACCGGAGCTACAAGAAGCTGAAGATTTATGCATTTCTTCGGGTCCCATCACTCGGTCTAAGCAAGAGAAGCTCAAGACCACTTTGCAACATCTCCTCAACACCATCTCGGGCAGTTTGGTGTGTGCTAATCCAGCCACATTGGTTGTGATCCAAGCCACCTAAACATTTATCAAGAGAGGTGGTATGACTTACACTCTTTTTCCCTTCATTTGGTTTTGTCCCAATGGGTTTTCCAAATAAGGTTTTTAATGAGGTAAGCCATATCACTCACTCATCAGCCTCTTGATAAATCCGAAGCCCACTTCTATCTCTTATCACAAAATAAAGGAAGCCCAAGTCCAAGAAGAGTTAATTTCGAGATTTTTCCTTTACTCTCTTGCTGATTTAAACTCATGTAAGGCTTCATTTCTAATTTATCAAACATCTTTTCATATTCTCAAACTCTCTGAAACTTGTTTATTCACTCCTTGCTTAATGTGATCGGATCTTCATCCTCACCCAAAGCAAGCCGAAAGTCTTAGGGTCTTTCACAACTCCTAGGAAGTTTCACTTCGATCCACCCCTTGTTCACCACGTCTAGGGTCTTCACCCATATACAGAGCAAGCTTGAAAGTCCGAAGGTGCTCCATTCCCTTTGGAAGTTTCACAACAACCCCCCCAAGACTCATCGGATCCACTCGTTGATCTTCACCTTTCATCTCTTCCGCATCACTCATCTTATCACCAATCATCACAACCTCTTGGAGAGCATTCAGGGACTTGATCCTCACCTAGGATCATATCATGCAGGTATCTCACCGTGGGGTGTCGAATCTGTGAACCCTTTGATCTGGATGATAAGTACGGCATGTCTGTGCCTATTGTCAGCCATAAGGATTGTAGCTCCCCTTTGTCAAAGTCTTGTTGTACCCCTGTTCCACTTCCAAACCCGTACAGGTTGTCGAGCTCGTTGGTGGTGATAGAGTACTTCTTGCCCGTAACTTTAAAAGTGATCCACCTTACTCCCCCATCCGACTCGCAGTCAGGGTTCTCTACGTAGAAGTGCACCTCTAGTGATGCCAAGAAGTGGCAAGTCTCGACTTGATAGGCTGCCACATGGCATTTCATGAAGTTGGTTAGGCTGCATAGTGCAAAAAGGCAGCTTACATCCTCGCTTATGCTGAGTTTTCCATGGTGGGGACATGGGATAGTGCATTCCTGTAAAACCCCTGGCAAGGAAAACTGCACGCATTTCTGTCGTAGTTAGCTCTGGCTCCGACTTCCGTAAATACCTCTTTTTGAACTTAGGTCCCATCTCCATATCTTCACCATGATCGACCGCCTTTCCGCAAGCTACGTCATCCCTTTCGCACGAGAACTCTTGGGCTGCATACCATTTGGGTGGACTTGTGTTTGACTCGATCAACGTGGTCGAGTCCGTCACCTTCCTGGTCGAGCCCATACCCTTGCTGGTCAGGTCCATACCCTTGCTCGGCTTCTGGTTCGATTTCTGCTGCAATAGGTTTTCCCTTTCTAGCCTTACGGCTTATTCTGGCATAACGCTAGCTAATGTTGCAGCCCTTGCGTGGTTGAGCCAATCGGGTGTGGCTTCGTCAGCTTCCATGGGATCCCTTGCAGGGGACACATGTCCTCCCTTTTCAGTGTAGCGCCTTGCTATGGCTTCAGCTTCTGCACACCCGCGGGGGTTAGACATAGGTTTAAAACTTAAAGAAGATGTGAGAGCGTAAGGTGTGCATGGGCTCGAGGCGGACTCGAGTGGAGGTGATGAGCACGGGCTCGAGGCGGACTCAAGTGGAGGTGGCGAGCACGGGCTCGAGGCGGACTCGGATCGAGTGAGGAGAAGCTGGCTTGAGGCGGCGAGAGAGATGCATCGAGAGAGAGAAACTGGACTCAAGTAAAGGCAGAAATAGAAGTGAGAGAGAGAAAGTGGTGAAGGGGGGTGCGGATGGTGATAATGAAAGAGAGGAGGTTTGCTAAAAACCAAAAGCAGAAGGCCCTCACTTGATTTCTCTTGTTAAGTCCAAAAGCACTAGCCCCCCACTTGATTCCTCTTGTCGAGTCAGTTGCCAAAATTTCAAAATTCAAACTCAAATTCAAACTTGGTACACACAAGAAAAGGGGGAATTTTTGAACTCGATGACCGACTCGATCAACCGACTCGGCCTGACTGCTCGAGTTGGTGTATTGATCGCTTGTTGAGGCAAGACTCGGTCAGTTTGACCCAGCTAAGTCAACCGAGTTCGTACTTGGACCTTAAGCAGTGCTTAACTCGAGTCACGTTTAGCTCTTCCAACACCTACTTCTGACCTTCCTTAGCACGAATCTGATAACCAAAAATAACTAGAAAAACAGATCAAAGATCACTGAAATAAAATAAAAATTAAAGCAATATGTACAAGGATAAACATGGGATTTCCTCCCAAGTGAGCCTGTTTAAAGTCACTAAGCTTGACTTCCTTTCTTTTTAGGCTTTAAGCAGCTCATCAAAGGGAATTGAGGTCCCCTCTGGGATGGAGTCAGCCATGTAGGGTTTAACCCTTTGCCCATTCACTGTAAATTCTTTACCATTCTTGGTAAGCAGGGTGACAGTTCCATATGGTAACACTTCCTTAATGTTAAATGGTCCTGACCACCTAGACTTAAGTTTTCCGGGAAAGAGCTTAAGTCTTGAGTTAAATAGGAGAACTTAATCTCCAGTCTTGAAGTCTGGAGATTAAGTTCTCCTATTTAACCTGGCCACTGGTTTGAGGATGGTAAGGTGTTGCCACCTTATGCTTTACTCCATGCTTCCTTAGTAGATTCTCAAAGACTTTGTTGATGAAATGAGAACCTCCATCGCTGATTACGACTCTGGGAACTCCAAATCTGGGGAAGATGATAGTTTTGAACATCTTCAGCACCACCTTTTCATCGTTAGTGGGACTAGCTATGGCTTCTACCCATTTTGAGACATAGTCTACAACAACCAATATGTAGTTATTCCTATAAGAAGGTGGGTTGAAGGGTCCCATGAAGTCAGTACCCAAACGTCAAAAATTACAACTTCAAGGATAGGGTTCTGAGGTATCTCGTTTCTTTAGCCTATGTTCCCCATCCTTTGGCATGGGTCACACTTGGATATGAAAGCGTGTGCGTCTTTGAACATGCTCGGCCACGAAAGACCAGCTTGGAGTATTTTCTACACTTCTTGAATGTAGCAAAATGGCCTCCATATGCGTAACCATGGCAATGTTCTAGCACTCCTCTGACTTCTTCGTCTGCTATGCATTTTCTAAATAAGCCATATGAACCTTTCTTGTAGAGATACGGTTCATCCCAGTAGTAATGGTTGATGTCTCTGAAAAACCTTATCCTGTTGTATGTATCAAGACCGCTAGGAATTTCACCACTCAAAAGTGAAGACTACAGCAAACAACTCTTTTTCCGTGGTAGCATATCTCCCCTGAGCTTCATCTAAGGTTTTGCTTGCATAGTAGATCACATTAAGCTTGTTTTCTATTCTCTGACCCAAAACTGCTCCAACTGCATAGTCCGAAGCATCACACATGATTTCGAAAGGGTGGTCCCAATTCAGAGCTTGGACTATTGGGGATGGGATCAATGCTCCCTTTATCAGTTGGAAAGCCTTCAAGCACTCAGAATTGAAGTTGAACTCTTGCTCCTTGCAAAGTAGCCTAGTGAGTGGTCTAGCTATTTTGGAGAAATCCTTAATGAACCGCCTGTAGAACCCAGCATGTCCAAGAAAACTCCTAATGTCCTTGACGTTCTTAGGTGGTTGTAGCTGCATCATCACATCTGCCTTGGCCTTGTCTACCTCTATTCCATTCTCAGAAATCTTGTGCCCCAAGACAATCCCTTCTCTGACCATGAAATGGCATTACTCCCAATTCAGGACCAGATTTGTCTCCTCACATCTAGTAAGCACCCTGCACAAATTCAACAAACAGGAGGAGAAGGAGGAGCCATACACGGAAAAGTCATCCATGAAGACTTCCACCATCTCCTCTATCAAATCTGAAAAGATAGAGGTCATACACCTCTGAAACGTTGCAGGTGCATTGCATAGACCAAAAGGCATTCTTCTGTAAGCAAAAGTTTCGTATGGGCAAGTGAAGGTGGTTTTTTTTTGGTCATTTGGATGTATCGGGATCTGAAAGAACCCACTATATCCATCTAAGAAACAGTAGTAAGGGTTTTTCAAGCCTCTCTAGCATTTGATCAATAAATAGCAAAGGAAAGTGATCTTTTCTAGATGCTGCATTTAACTTCCTATAGTCTATACACATCTTATGACCAGTTATTGTCGTAGTGGGTATAAGCTCATCTTTGTCATTCCTTACTACTGTTATACCACCTTTCTTAGGAACACAATGCACTGGAGATATCCACGTACTATCAGAGATAGGGTAGATAATTCCAGAATCTAACAACTTAAGAATTTCCTTCTTAACTACTTTCTTGAGGTTAGGGTTTAGTCTTCTCTGAGGTTCAATACTAGAGTATGACTCATTTTCAAGATGAATTCTATGAGTGCATAAACTTGGTGATATGCCTTTAATGTCATCAAGAGAGTACCCAATTGCTCTCCTATACTTTCTCAATTCAGCCAACAGCAAATGCAACTCATCATCACTAAGTTTATCATTTACTATGATAGGATAAGTGGAGTTAGGACCAAGAAAAGCGTACCTTGGCCCTGTTGGAAGTGGTTTGAGCTCAACTTTAGGTGCTCTAAGTTCTGGCCAGTCATCAGAGTGAGTGGACTCGAGCTGTATGTCGAGTTCTTGGGTCGAGGCTGCACTGTCTGGGTCCAACGGGGTCGGTCTCGAGCTGCTACTCAAACTTAAGCGCTGAGTTTTGCCAGTTTCAACCTCAATTGATGTGATGTCCTCTCCATTTAGCTCAACCAGGATTTCAAAGACTTCTGCACCTTCAATTTCCTTGTATGAGTCTAACATTATCTCATAGCCCAAGGTTTCCTTGTGTAAGTAGCCATCTTTACCATCCTTGGTCAAAGCTGTCTGGAGATGATCTTCTTCATTAAGCTCTTTAAGTAACTGGTCTGCAAGCTGATCCATTTCTTCAATCCAAAAGAGTTGACCCTCTATCGTAGGCTTCTTCATTGTGTCTTTGATGTCAAAATGCATCTTGAGATCTTTTCACATATTGAGTTCAATTTTTCCATTCTTGACGTCAATGAGAGCTCCAGCAGTGGCAAGGAGGGGTCTTCCTAAGATCAAGGGATCCCTTGGCTCTTCATCCATCTCTAACACCACAAAGTCAGTGGGGATCTCTATAGCTCCAATTCTGAGAGGCAAGTCTTCTAACATGCCATGCGGTATCCTTACAGACCTATCAGCCAAGACAAGAGAAATGTTGGTGGCCTTGAACTTGCTGAAACCCAACCTCTTAGCTACTGAAAGTGGCATGAGGCTTATGGATGCGCCCAAGTCGCAAAGACAATTTTTAAAGGTCAATGGACCTAGAGAGCATGGCAATGTAAAACAACCTGGGTCATCTAGCTTGACAACCTTCCTTTGTATGATAGCGCTACACTCATGACTCACCACTACCATTCCTTACACTTCTTGGATCTTTTCCACAATTGCATACTTTATCCACTTATGAGATTGAGGTAGAAGTGCCAATGCGTCTAGTATGGGCATCTTCACTTCAATTTCTTTAATATGCTTGTCGAAGATAGCTTTGTACTTCTCCAATCTTTCCTTCTTAAATCTTCCTAGGAAGGGGAGTTTAGGTTTATAAGGAGGGAGAACAAATAGTGCTTTCTTTGCCTTGGCAGCTGCAGGTTTTTCAACTGAGGAAGGCTGGATTCAACTAGGAGGTCGAGTTGGTGTGTCGAGTTGGCCAGGCAAGTGCAAGTTTGTCTTCTCAGCTTGTTTTTCTTTTTGGCACAAACCCTCCCCCTCTTGGTCTTCGCTGTCCGCAGTGATGGGCGTTGATCCTTCCCTTGCAGGTAGCTCTCTTCCACTCCTTAGGGTGATGGCGTTGATTTGAGCAAAAGCCTTAGGGTTTTGGATTACTTTTCCTGGCAGCTGTCCAATAGGCTTTGTGGACGAAGTGGATGCGGTATTGTTCTCCATGAATTTAATTTTGGAGTGCAGCGTCTCAATCTTACTATTGAGATCATTGTAGGAGTAATCCATCTGGTTTTTCATTTCAGCAAGCTTCATTGTGGTTTCCATTGTACCGGTCGCTTGCCCTTGGAGTAGCTGCTGCATCATGGCATGTAGGTCTTGGTCGGGGGCAATAGATGGTTGAGCTTGCTGTGGCACAAAACCAGGCGGGATACCCATTACGCCTTGCTGTTGGTAGCTACGCTAGAAATTTTGCTTAGGAACAAAACCTTAAGTTTGACTGTAAGGGACAAAAGGCTTGTTCTGGTTCTGTAGTTATTGAGGATAGACTTGGTCTTGCGGGTTGGCCACGTTGGTACTTCTATAAGACAAGTTGGGGTTGTTCTTGTAGTTGATAAAGCCTTTGTTGTAGCTACCTTGGTTCTGAACATAGCTGACTTCTTCCATTTGATCACCCTCCCCATCTTGAACTTGAAATATCTCTTCCTCACTTGCAAAATGAACGTGCTTCTGCTGGCCGAGAAGGATATTCAACTTCTCATTCAAAGCTTTGAGATCTTTCTTAGTCTTTTCATCAGAATCAACACTTCTTCTCATGCTGCGGTCGTAATCCTCATTGTAGTTCCCATCTGATTGAGCAAGGTTCTCAACGAGTTCCCAACCTTCATCAACATCCTTCTTGAGGAAGTTACCATTGCTTGCTGTATCCAAAAGCATTCTTATCCTTGGGAGAACTCCTCTATAAAGGGTGCTGAGTAGCAATTCATTGCTGAAGCCATGGTGAGGACCTCGAGTGGTGTAGCCTTTGAATCTTTCCCAGGCTTCACAAAAGGTTTCCCCATTTTTCTAGGCAAAGCTGGATATTTCGTTCCGAAGTCTAGCTGTTCGAGCATTGGAGAAAAACTTGGCAAGGAAAACTTTCTTGCAGTCATCCCAGGAGGTGATGGAGCCATGAGGTAAATTCTTCTCCCACATATGAGCTTTGTCACCAAGAGAGAAGGGAAAAAGTCTTAACTTGAAGTCATCTTCACTAACTCCATTGATCTTCGTGAGGCTGCAGAGCCTATCAAACTCGTCCAAGTAATCAAGAGGATCTTCCATAGGCAACCCATGGAATTTGTTGCCTTGCACCATAGATATCAAGCCACTCTTAATCTCAAAGTTGTTATTTTGGATTGTATGAGGTATAATCCCTTGCCTCTGAGTGTGAGTGTTAGGAGCATCTCCTGCTCCGATCAATCTTGGCTTCCTCTGAGGTTCTTCGGCCATTGTGTTTTGTTGTACTACTCTGATCATCTTTGCTTGCTCACGTAGCTGACGAATTAACTTAGTCCGATTAACGTTATCGATGAAAGGTAGGAGGTTCTAGTTTCCTTGTGATCGAGTTTGCATACAGGTGAAGCTAGGACTGTTTACCCTGACAGGTACCTGAGATGCAAAGACAAAGAAGGAAACACTAGGTAAGTATCCAAGTAAGGTAGAAAAGAACTTAATCTTAAAAGATCTGAAATCCTAATTCTAACAAACAACACCCAAATGGCAACGGCGCCAAATTGATAATAGTGTTTTTACTCAGGGACTACTTCTGTGGGTAAGGGAAATCTAGCAATAGGAACTTGTCCTACTGGATGTAAATCCCCTGTTATTTATGCAATCCCCAAGTAAAAACAATGCAACTTAATATGTGTGTGTATGCAGAAGGATGTATCAATTCCCTAGCATTGTCATTGTAATACTAAGGTGTCAATCTAAATGGGTGTGATGCTAGCAATCAAGATGTGATCAGATACAACTAAGTCAAGCCAGATAGAAAAGAAATGTTTATCTAATAACCTAAGTAAAATAAAAATGAAATGCAGTAAGATGGGTGCTTGACTCGGGTACTAGACCGAGTCAAGTGACCAAGTCAATGCAAAAAAATGACAAAAAGGTGCACTCGACCACTCTGAACGAGTCAATGAGATCGAGTAGAGCCTGAAAATGACAAACAACTATGCACTCGGGTTCAAGGCCGAGTTGAGAGACCGAGTCAAAAGAGATGAAGGGCAAAGTGCAATTAAACAATTAAACAGCTGTAAAACAAGATGATAAAGCAATAGAAAGTCAATAGGGATCTAAGGACAGGGTAATTGATCAATAGCAGCTTATGATCATCACTGGTGTTCAACAAACATCAACCACAAAGGCTATTCCCTATACAGAAAATATCTAAAACAATTTAGTCCACTCTCGTGGTAAGAAACCTCAAATCTCATCACTGACATACCAACTTTTGCTTGAGCCACCATGATGAGATAGGCACAAAGAACCTATTTGCTAAAGCCAAAAAGAACCCTAAACATCTAATCTCCTAGGTTAGGATGTGCTAATCTCTGGAAAAAGTTGAATCTGATGATTCCATCACACTCTCGTGTGGAAATCATCTCAGATCTTGTTCTAGTTGATCAGAAAGCAACAAGCTTTAAGCACACTCACCCAGAAGGGAAATTCAACAATCAAGCAATCTTAAACACCAGATCCGATCATAAGTAAGCTACTAACCTATCCCATCCTCAGAAACCCTAAATCACTACTCAAGAACACAAATCATCATCAAGAACATGAACCCAGAAAAATCAAACATTTCAGAATTCATTGAAAATAGTTTAGAACGATAGATTAAGATGAGAATAGTAAGACTGCAAAGAATTAAAGCAAACTAAGTACTAGATTAAGAGAGATCTGAATTACAAAATGAAGAACACCAAGAACAAGGGTTGGAGGCAGAGAAAAACCCTAAAAATAAAAGACATATCCTCTGGATAATACCCAACAGTGGTATTTATAGTAAAATACGGAAAACCCTAAAACGGAAGAAGACAAAAGAAGTAGCTGAATCTTTGCGGGTGGTGCAGCTCGAGTTGGGAGGTCAAGTGTGTTGGACGTCGAGCACTTGGGTGGTATCGAGTTGAGATGGGTAGGTGTTGTTGAGTGGTGACACGAGTGGTACATCGAGTGCAATATTGAGTGGGTACGGCGAGTGCAGCATCGAGTGGGTACGTGGTGGAGCTGAAGTCGAGCACGGGCTCGAGGTGGTCAAGTGGTTTGTCGAGCTGGAAGACGTGGTGTCGGGGGTGTGATGTTGAGTAGGGACTCGGGTGGTGTGTCGCACGGCAGGGCTCGAGTGGGGACTCGAGCTGTCCTAGCATCCATGCTCCAAGTTGTACCTGTTTTAGCTCCAACATGCAACATGTATGCATATGCTAGTGCAAATTCTCCTAAGTGCAAAAATATAGGAAAATGGACTAGAAATGCTGTGAACTCGAGGTGAAACTAAGCAAATAGGAAGGAAAATGTATGCATAAATCATGTAAAATACAGACATATCAGTTTTTAATGAGGCGTGTGGCTCATATGTTCATCTATGCCAACCTCTAGTTTGATCCATCACAAGGCCTATCTACATCATCTCATTAGTGTTGTGTCTCTCAAGATGCCATGAAAGGTATTTTTATGTTTTTCCCTAGTGTTATGTCTCTGAGGATTCCATGAAAAAGTGCTATGGACCAAGACAAATGGAGATAAAGAGATTACAAAGTAATGAGAATGCATCAGGGATGCACTCGACCACACCACTCGACCCCTCTGTCGTGTGGCCAGGTTTTTTCTGAAACTTTCAACTTTTAATAGCCATTCATTCAAATTTAATCTAAACCCTACTTTTTAAAACCTCCACACACCTCTCTCTCTCTCTTTTTTCTTTCACTTTCGCAACTTTATAGCTTTCAAAGAAATCTCTTTCAAATCCTCTTCTCTAAAAATTCTAATTTAAATTTCATTTAATTGAAATTTGCAACCATGTCTACTCACACTCATGATTCTGAAGCATCCATGTAAGTTTTCAAGCACCAAAAGCAATTTTTCAAACAATTCTGGGTTTGGTCTTTGAATTTAGAATTCCTCACAAAACCATAGATTTCATTTATAGATTTCATTGATGCATGTAACTGAAATCTATTTCTGGAGAGCTTAGGGTGCTTAAGGTTGCATATTGAATTGATTTCCATGGTTTAAAATTTTCTATGACTGTTATCTTCAAGTTCTTGAGCTTGCATTACCATTGGCTTAATTAAAACATAAATCGAACCTATGGAAGTGCATTGCTAATTTTAAACAAGTTTTGAAAATATTTGGGAAATCATTCATGTATAGAATTTGATTGGAACAACTTAAATTTCAAATCATGTTTGTTTAGAAAGGCTGGTTATCAGTTCCCCAATGTTTATATAAGCTTATTATCCCTTGAACTTGATGATTGATCCGACTTGACCACTTCACCCGATTCAAAAGATTTCTGAAAAATCTTTAATATACTCGACCGAACAGTTCGAGTGGGTTGGTTGAGTGGTTTATTATTTTGGCTAAACTTTAAATGCTAATCGTTTCAGGGAATCAAATGCAATCACAAGGAGGATGACCAAGAGAAGAGCAGCAGAGATTGCTGAGAATTCTGAAAAAGAGTTTTCCAGAGCAAGAGAAGACATTGCTCAAGGGAAAATGGTACAACAATAGGATGATGAAGAGAGAACTGAAAGTGAGGATCTGGGAAGAAACAGTGGTGAGGATAGTGAGCCCGATTAGGGGTTGAGTCAGGTTGGCCAAGAGGAAATGCTCATAGACTTGATGAAGGGCATGAACTTTGTAGGAACACGGTATCCACATTGGCCAACAATGGATGCTTAGGGGATCACAAGAGAGGTTGAATTCCTCCTGGAGCACAATGACCTACTGTCACTTGTATTAAAACCACATGAAGGGTACCAAGAGGAAACCTGTCACATTCTGAGCACCTTACAGCTGATATTATACCGGGATGATCCTGAGGCTGAGTCTGATGGAGGATTAGGCTACATCTACTTTAAGGTCAGAGGCCATGAGTACATCATGGAGCTAAGCCAGCTTGACACTATGTATGCCTACTGGAAAGTAGCTATCTTATTCTTTAATGCGGCCAATCTTGACTTTGTGAAGAACTCCAGTAAGAAAGCAGCTTGACACTGTCCCCAACTCATGATGGATCTAGGCCTCAAAGACTTAAGCCACCTGTGTGCTTTGTCATTCAGCAAAAAAGGAAAGAGCTTACAGTGTAGGTAATCTTGAGGGACTCCATTGGAGCTAGTGGTGCTGCATATCTCTTCAAAGATAACAATGTGGTCCATAGGGTTCTTGTTAGAGTTCCCACAGAATTGATTCTGCTTAACCAACTCAATGCTCTGTGGCTAGATCTCATAATCTTGCCTCTGAATCGCTGGCGGAATGATTACCAACCGCTTCCTATAGTTGGCATGTGGAGCATCTTGCTCACCTAAGGTAACCCTTCGATGTCCTTGCGGTAGCGCGACTATAACCCGTGCGACAATCTCTTGTTGCTGTCTTTGATATTCCTACTTCCACAATGCTAATCCTCATACCATAGATATCTTATTAAGCCTAACAAGTTCTATGCTAGAATTCTAACAAGTTTGATAAGTTCACTTAGTTATCCAACCTCAACTTCTGTTGGCTGGCGATAACCAAGCCTATAAACTATAGAGTCGGATAACCTAACCAAGTTTCGTTGTATTAAAATACCTACAAATCAGTTGCTAGATTCGTCAACCTAACAAAAGCATTTAGATCATAGTTATAGAGAACCTTAAACAATAAACCCTAATCTACAAACAACTCCTAATCAATCATTAAATCCCTTTGAATAAATCCTTACTCCCAACAATAGAACTACTCAGACATAGCAAAGAACATACTAAATAATTCTATTGATTGCTTAAAAACAAAATTCCAAAATACAAAGTAAAAGAGGTTCAAAAATCAACTTGAAAAGTAGATCTAATCTCCCCAAAAAGCAATGATAATAGTGACAAAAAATCTTAGGAAAAACAACTATCTATGCTCAGAAGACAAGCACAACATATATATAGGGAAGCCCTAGGTTTAAAGTCGGTGAAAATAAAGATATGGAATATCTTCACGTCGAGGATCGATCGATCCCCCGTGGATCGGTTGATCTCTGCTTCAAAACACACCACTTCATTAATCTTCATTCTCGCCGATCCTTCTTCAAACTGGTCGATCCAAATGCATCTCCAACTGGTACTTGAAGTGTATAAACGTCCAAAGCTACTCCAATCACTCCATTTAGCTTCCATGACTTGTAAACCTGAGAAAACACTAAATAGACACAAAAGAAAAAAAATCTAATCCTAAACTCAATAAGGACTGTAGAAAACATATGAAATCAAAGGCATAAAACCCTTAAAATCATGATATATCAGCGTCGAATAGAAGATGTCGAATTTTGGGAGATGTCAAGTCTCCAAATAGCTTGTTTGATTTCTGTAGAGCCTGCAGGTGGAACAATGTGGTTTGCTTGATTGACCAAGCGTGTTCCTAGCCAATATCCCTATTTAACAGTGTATATACCGATCTTTGTGTAGTGCCATCCCAATAGATCTTTCTCAGTTGTTGCACTAATCTTGATTCTTTGGATGATATCTACATCCTCATCTTCCACTAGTTCTTCAATCAACTCCGTATTCCAGACATTGTTTCTGATCAGATCACTGACTTTATAACCACAACTTGTATATTATCTTTTCTTCGAGGTGGCCGTGGTGGATTAATTGGCAGCATGGGTCTGACCATTCTGATATGCTTTCTCCATCTCCAATTAGAAATCTTAATCCTTGCAGTAGTAAAGCTCGGCCTTCAAGAATGGATCTACATATAAATGACGGTTTAATGCCTAATGTTGCATTTAAAGTGTTTGACTCTTCATAGTATATGCCTCGAAGAAGTTTAGATAGCAAGCTTGTTGGTGATTAGAAAATTCTCCATGTTTTTTTCCCTAGCAATGCTATTTTAAACTTTTCAATATCTCGAAATCCCAAACCTCCTTCTTGTTTCAGTATACTATTTCGATTCCAAGCCACCCAATGTATTGATCGTGGTTTGCTACCTTTACCCCACCAATAGTTCGCCAAGATGCCAGAAATTTCTTCACAAATGCCTTTTGGCAGCTTGAAACAATTAATTGTATAAACTGGAAGTGCCATCGCAACTGTTTTAAGTAGAATTTCTTTTCCAGCCTAAGAGAGAAACTACTTTGACCAACCATTTGTACATTCTTTAACTTTCTCCACAATATAGAAAAATCTCTTTCTTGTTTCTTCCAAACTGCTCAGGGAGTCCAAATATTTGCCACAACCTCCATCGTTATTGATTTCTTGTCTATTTTTTTTAATATAACATGATTATGCAAGTTATCAACATAGATCTTTCTATATTAATGAAGCTAAAAGATTAAAAAGATTAAAAAGAAACCAGACATAAACTTAGCTCAACTAGTTTCATGAACTTTTTTGTAAAGTTATTTTAATTCCATATTGGTCATTACCATGTTGAATACTACAAATGATTACTATGTACTTACCAACTTTTATTCGGGGTTTAAAATTTTGAATCACAAAGAATCCTTCGGTGATATTATTTACCCCTAGAAACATTGTCTAAAATTTTCCATAAATTACAACCAACCTAGACCTATTGTAAGGTCTGAAGATTTTCAGGAACTATCAATCCCTTATTATCAATTTCTTCAACAGGACTAAACTGAGATTCCTCCCACGAAAAATGTATTTAACATGTAAAATATTCATAGTATTTTTTTTTAGAATGCATTTCTAGGTGCGAGAGTGAGAAAAAAAAAATATTAACTTCTTTAAAATATTTTAAGAATTTCGGTATTTTATATATTAATATAATTTTTTATTGTTTATATATATATATATATATATCTTTTTGCCTTTTAATTCTGAAATATATCAGAGAAATATATAGTTGTAAGGGATTTTAATTACATACTAGATTTCTAATACAATTTATTTTTCATAATATCATGATAATAAAAAAAGGTTTCACACATACACACACACATTTATATTTATGTTGATATATATAATAGATGTAGACCAATATTTTTTTTTGGTGGATCGAGATGTAGACCAATATTGTCCTTGGTATCGCCAAAATAAAGTGGTACGAGACATTGAAATGAGAAGTTTGGAATTAGATTGGTTTTGAGTAAATGACGTGAAGGGAGTTGGAAAACGGAGGGAGGCACATGGCCCAGCATGTCGTGGGAGCATTAGGACAAAATTAAGGAAAGACGAGATCGAAATGTAAGGGTGAAAATGAGCAGAGTCCCCACTAAAATTCATCTTCAATCCCTAAATCCAGACACCTTTTGTTCCCATGTGCTTCTTATTTAAAGTTCACTGTCCCAACTCACTTCTGCATATCTCTCTCTCTCTCTCTCTCTCTCTCTCTCTCCCAAATCCAATCTCTGGGGAATATTAAATACAAAAACATTGACGCAACGTCTCGGCCTCTCCGTTTGTCTGATTGTGTAATAACTAATTTTACTAATTTTCTTTCTGGTTTCCTTTTCGTTTTCAATGTTTATTCCCGGACCACATCATCCACTCCGATCTAACTTGTCGGAAAGTGTTTAGTTAGATTAGTAGTTTGAAAATTCTATAGCTCATATTCTTGAAAGATGTAGCGGAAATAACAACAATGTAACTATGTAAGGAACACGTTTAGTTTAATAATGTCGTATAGGTGCCAAGTATATTTTTTTTGAAATCATTGACATCTCAATAGATATCGATATACACAAAAAATAAAATATAGATCGTTTTCAAAAAGATTTTTAGAAATTTGTTTCTTAAATGTATGATAGCAACTTAAATAAAATAGAGCATGTTTTCCAAATACGGTTTTTATATAAATTTATAAAAACTAGAATGCTTCGGAAATGCACCACAGTGCAAACTGCAAGTGTAGTAGTTAGGATATGGATTTTGGTACTATCCCGATTCATTTTGATTGATATCACAGTTGCTTTGCCGCCACCTGTTGATATAAACCAACGATGGTGATGGATTCACTATAGGTCCAAGGGCTTCTCACCGATTATTTCTCAAGAACAAACGAAAGGGGTAAAATGGGTTAATGAGGACAGCCATTCCAAACAAAAGGACATCATTAACTATGATAAATAAAACTAACAATCAAAACGCTGACTAAAAGAAACTGAATTTGAAGTAAATGCAGCAATGGAACGTAGGAGCTAATGGATCATGTGTTTTTTGCCAACATAACATGGAAACTAGAGTCTTATTTAGTCTTACTAAGAATCTATAGACTCATTATGTAATTAGTTAAGTATCCTTGTATAGTTTGATAATTATATATGTATACCAAGGTTTAATACTTTATATATAAGGCAAAGCCTTGACAACTTTATGAATAAGAAAACTTTTTATACTAAACTAAAGTTTTTGACATGGTATCAGGGCTTAACCTAAAATTCAAGGTGGCTATCGATCTTTGAGATTTTGATTTCGTTTTCTTCAAACCATACAAATATGTTTGATCTCTGTCTTTGTTCTTTTTTCGACTTCTTCTCTTCTTTGACCTTGGTATTTTTGACTATTATATCGATATAATTTTCTCTTGAATCATGGCTATCGAAGATACACCTCCTTCAGCGGGTTCGGTGACGTCTCGTACGCGAACAGAACCAGCTCGTCGACGGATTGTTCCCTACGATCTCTCCTAAGGGGACAACCCTGGTTATGTGATTTCTCAACCACAACTTCGTGGACCAAACTACAACGAGTGGGCCATGAATTTGCGACTTGCCCTACGCGCAAGAAAGAAGTTTGGATTTGCAGATGGATCCATAACTAAACCAAGTGATGACTTGGAAGATATTGAGGATTGGTGGGAAAATAATACAACAGTGGTTTCTTGGATTAAAACTGTGGCTCCAGATCTCAGTAGCTCACTATCGCATCATGAGGTTGCTCATGACCTATGGATGCATATACAAAAGGATTTCTCAGTTAAGAATGGACAGAGAGTCCAATGACTTAAGGTAGAGTTGGCGACTTGTCAACAAAAAGGATTTGCTGTTGAGGCATATTATGGAAAATTGACGAAATTGTGGTCAAGCTTGGCAGATTTCCAACGAGGTAAGACTGCAGAGGATATTGCTAAAGAAAGGGAGGAAGATAAAATTCATCAATTTTTGATGAGACTTGATCAAAATTTGTTCGGTGCTGTGAAGTCGTCTTTGCTATCACGTGATCCATTTCCATCTCTTGATGAGACATATCAAGTGGTAACACAAGATGATGAATCCAAATGTGCTAGTCGGATGTTTGAAGAACGCAATAAAGGAGTTAGTGTTTCTGTTCAAGTAGCTCCACGTCCTCGTCAACAAAAAGAACTACGGGATCCATCGGCCATTTTTTCAAGCTGTGGCCGAATGAGACATCTTGCGGATAATTTCTTTCGTAAGATTGGATATCCATGGTTGTGGGGTAATAGGCCGCATTCAAAAGGTCTACCTACACAAGCGAGTACTTCGAATATACCAAGTATCGAAAGGCGTGCTCCACAAATTTTTACACCACCTGTGCGGCAAGTTAACCATGTTTCTACATCAGCTCCAATGGTTGCAGCTAATACGGCAATTACTGACTCAGATCGAGTTGGATTCACGGGGTAGAACGATCAAAAATGGAAGACATTGGTCACTCTTCTTAGTGAACGGAATACGGGAAATGGAGTTCGTCTATTTTTCTTGAATCTTGGAGCATTGATACAGGTGCCTTGAATCATATGACTGGAAGTGTTGAGTTTTTAACAGAAGTTTGTGATATTGCTCCAGTTTTCATAAAGTTATCGGACGGTCAGTTTACGGTTTCAACTCGACGAGGGAAAGTTGGTTTAGGGTCTAGTCTAAAGTTGTTGAATGTGTTCTTTGTTGATGGATTACAGTGTCACCTTATCTCTGTTTCTCAGTTGACTAGAGACCGAGGTTGTCTTTTCCAGTTATCTGACAAACTTTGTGTTGTCCAGGACCACATCACACCGACGCTGATTGGAGCGGGTGAGCAATTGAATGGACTGTATTTATTTAGAGGTGTGGCGGCTGCAACGATGTCACAGATATTAGACGCACGTCCGCATGATGTTTGGCACCGTCATTTAGGTAACCCATTGTCTACTATCATGGAGATGTTGAAGTTATCTAATTCTAGTTGTAGTTTTGATTCAAAATCATGTGACGTTTATATTCGTTCTAAGAAAACATGTGATTCTTTCCCTTTGAGTATTAATAAACCTTCTGGAGTTCTTGAGTTAATTCATTTTGATTTATGGGATCTGTATCGAAAAACGGGAATTTGAGGTTCGAGATTTTTCTTTACGATTATTGATGATTATTCTCGAGCTGTATGGATTTATTTGCTTCCAAACAAAAATCAAACAGCTATAACTCTCCAAAATTTTGTTGAACTAGTGGAACGACAATTTGATAAGAAAATAAAAATTATCTGTAGTGATAATGAACCTGAGTTTCTAAGTCTTGGTGATCATTTACAAGAAAAGGGAATACTCCATGAGATATCATGTGTTGGTACTCCGCAACAAAATGGACGTGTTGAACACAAGCATCGTCATATACTAAATGTCGTGCGCGCTCTTCGGTTTCAATCACACTTACCAGTTGAGTTTTGAGGATTTTGTATTCTTACGGCTGGATATTTGATTAACCGTACTCCAACAGCAGTTCTCAATGGCAAGACTCCGTTTGAAGTTATACAACCGGCTTTCTCTGATGAATCATCTTCGCATTTTTGGTTGCTTATGCTATGTTCACAATCAAAAACATAAGGGTGATAAGTTTGCTACTCGTAGTAATCGTTCGATT
>CM051374.1:7808966-7858966 GCA_028015245.1 Cardamine occulta
TTTATTGGATATGCATACGGTAAGAAGGGCTGGAAAATATACGATTTGGAGACCAGGGTTATTTCCTCTTCTCGAGATGTTGGTTTCTTGAAACAGAGTTTCCGTATTCTACAACACCTATGGTTTTGGCTTCTTCTCCAACACCAATACCTCCGGTCTTTGTTTTTGATGATATTGTTTCTCTGGTTCTTGAGCCGACACCAGAATATCCTTCTTCAGTCCCTGCATCATCATTGATTCCCGACTCATCTAAGGAGGATTCGTGTGAAAATATTGAATCATCTACTAATCCTACTCTGTCTACACCGCCTACCCTTGTTAATTCTCCATCACCTGGTGAACATATGATTGAGTCTACTTCAGATACAGCAAGTTCTTCTATGGAAGAATATGTTTTAAGTGAACCCAATGAAGTTGATGATGAAGATATTCCAATGGGAAAAGGTTGTCAGAAGAAATTTCCCTTAACTAAGCTTCACAGTTATGCTACTAGTAAGACTCATTATGGCCCTGACAGTGATTTTGTAGATTCTTCTTGGTATCCGATAAGTGATTATGTGGATTGTTCTAAATTTTTGGATAGTCATCGTGCCTTTCACGCTGCTATCACAGCCGGTGTAATTCCAAGGATATATGCTGAGGCTTTTGAGAACGAACATTGGCGTGAGGCTGTAAGAGGTGAGATTACGGCACTTGAAGATCAAGGCACTTGTACAGTAGAGACATTACCTCCAGGTAAGAAGGCTCTTGGTTGCAAATGGATTTTTACTTAGAATTATAAGGCAGATGGTTCATTGGAATGATATAAAGCTCGTCTTGTAGTTCTCGGAAATAACCAAACTCAAGGTCTTGATTATAAAGAAACTTTTTCCCCAGTGTGTAAGATGACTACAGTTTGCTCGTTCTTGGAAATCTTGGTTTCTCGTGATTGGGAGGTTGATCAGATGGATGTGCATAATGCTTTCTTGCACGGAGATCTTGAAGAAGAAGTGTATATTCGGTTTCCACCGGGGTTTTGAACTGATGACAAATCACAAGTTTGTCGACTCCATAAGTCACTATATGGTCTTAAACAAGCTCCTAGATGTTGGTTTGCTAAGCTTACATCCGCACTCAAAGAATATGGTTTTATTCAATCTTTATTCGATTATTCTTTGTTTACGGTGAATGATGATAGTGGTGAATATAAGCTTCATATCTTGGTATATGTTGATGATTTGATTATTTTTGACACTATGTTAAGATGATTAGCACTGCAGAAATAGGTTATTATGTTAGTTGTGTTTTGAGCTCTAGAACATTCATATTACTCTTAGTCCGGTTAGATTTCTATCAATCATTGAATCCTTGTGATTTCCCGAACCCAGCATTTTCTCTTTATTGATTTACATCGCATTTAATTCACTGCTTTTAATCGGTTTTCAATCGATACATAAAAAACCTCCATATTTTCATCTTAGCTCCATCCGAACATCGCAAATTTATAGTGCTCTATAGTCTCTGTGGGATCGATACCTTTCTATACTACTGCGTGCTTTGTGCACTTGCAGCGGTTGTGAGGGTTAAAATCTGGACATGACCTGCAAAAGACACAATAAAACAACTACAAAAAAATATTCTTGATTTATGCAAGGATCAAGTCCATAGAAATATATCTTGCACCAAGAATTTAACAGTAGGCGATCAAATTTGTCGTGTTGGCAAACAAAAAACAGGAAGATACCTTAAAAAGTTGGTATAAACACCTTCTGCAAATGTAGGATGCAACAGTTGGAAATTCAGCCACTCAGGCGCATCTGATAGATGACACATTACGCTGTATTTTAATTAATGCTCAGTATGTCATCTCATCGATGATGCAGTTTTCTTTGATATGTACATTATCTTCAATCTATTTGTAATCGGTAAATACCACATACGATTGAAAGATATTGTAGTTATTTTCTCACTAGACTTATACCTTAGTTTTCCACATAACTTACAATTCTCTAGATTATCGTCTTCCTTTGAGAATAGCATACAATTATCGATATATACACCAAATGTATAGTACGGCAATCCTAGCTTCCGCATCAAAGTTTATGTCTCCTAGTATGAACTTGTTGCCTTGTTACCCTATGATAAATACTCCGTAAACAATTCAGCATGTGAGTTAATGCATGTTTCAAACAATTCAACCTATGAGTCCATGCTCAGACCATACATAATATTCAGGCATCAATCATCTACTATACAAATGCTTCGAAATCGTACTTGCTTGCAAAAATTTTGAATTTTTACATTTAAAGCAAGAACAATAAAACCTTCCTCCACTACTCTGTGTTATTGATTGGCTACTTGCAAAAGTCATGAACTGATCTACCCCTACCAAAACTTCACTTGCGAGATTATTCGTATGTAGATCGAGTCTATTAAACATCCACTCGCTTGATGAATTCCACATCATTTTTTTCTCTCGTTATCCTTTTTTAGCTTATTTAGGTAAAATGATAATAGGAAGTAAGAGCGACGGTTTTATATAGGCAAAACTTTTCTCACCACTTTGCGACTACCACAAATAGTTACAAATTTGCCATTTATTTACAACATCTTTAAGACGTGTTTGGGACTACTATAATGTGTCGTATAAGTTCGTTACATCAACTAACTTCAATATTTTTCACGTTTTTACCAACTTTCTATATTGACCATTTTGCAACCAAGACGTAGCGACATTGTCCAGTCACAATTATGGGACTACCTTGCGACTAAAATTTATGACTCAGAAACTGGTCACTTATCCGTCTCAGTTTGCGACTTTTTTGCAAATTTAATTCTATAGTCTTCTAATTTTGCGACTGTTTTATTTCTTCGCAGAGTTACGACTTTTTTATTTCTTTGATTGAACTTGACTGTTAATGCTCATTGATACCTTGATTAGAAAATGGGAGTTTTGTTTAATTATGGTGATTAGTGAAGTTATTAGTGCCAAGAAAATAGATTAGTCTTGATTAGTGATCCATAACCTAGGATTGTGTTTACTGTTTGTCTTAACAATCATTAGCATCCGTCATCTCATCAAAATTTAGTGTCTAGCCCTTGACGTTTTGCTTTATCATCTTGATATCCATCTTGGTCTCATCATTCACTTGTTTAGTCTTGATCATTAGTAAAATTCTCTTAGTTTCAATTATGTATAAGTTTTAATGCATTGTTTAGTTTCAGTTAGTAGTAGTTAATCAAAAAAAATAAAATATTGTTCATTATAAGAAAACTTGCATTTTGCGACCCCATATTTGGTCGCTAGACTAAAGGACTCATTTGTGACTATTAAAAAACCATAGCGGGTTAAGTAAGAAAAGCTCATCTAAGTTTGGTTCAAACATTTCATCAAACACCTTCCGGGTGTGAAATGCTATTGATCTAGATTCAAGTGATCAAGTCAAATAAAGTATAACTAGCAACCTAAATGAAGGATAATGATATAGGCTCAGAATCACACCGAGTTTAGATCACTTGATGATCAAAAGGATTCCAAAAACCTATCTTGAGCGGAAGGTGAAAGAGATAGAGATGGAGGTGATAGATTGACTCACTCAATCGATTGAAAGAGAATATACTGAATGAATCACTCAAACAACTAATTCATGAGAGTAGAACGTAAAGAATCACTCAATAAGAACTACAGAAAGAAACACACGAATTCACAACTTGTGAAAAGAGAAGAAATATTTTCTTATTAACTAAATTCGATCAAGGGTGATTTTTACAAGAGGCGGGGATGAGCTTATATAGTGCTCATAGAAAACAGTAAAATAGCTAAACCTAGCAAACGAAATTTCAAAATTCAATTAAAAGAGCCGTCGGAACAATAAAGAGGAAATCTGTCCGAATAAGGCAACATTTGAGGTGCCTTGAGTCTTGAAAACTTGGGTGCAAACTGATGGTGTTTTGGGACGACCAGATTCAGTGAAAGAGCCTTCAAAACACATAGAGGTAATGGAGAAAAAGAGCAGTTTCTGAATGATTCTCTTTGGCTCCAAATAAGGTAAGTAGTAACGTCTTCTTTGATCACGCATTGTATTAGTTTGCTTGTTTCTTTGGCATCTTGAAAACACATTGTAGTCTTCTTAAAACATGAATAAAACATCAGAGCACCGATCTTCAATTGGTTTAGGGCTTCACTTGATTTTAATCGGTCGGTTCCAAGCCAAATTAGAGCATATATACTAACTCGGGATTTAGCTTGGTCTTTACTTGGTTTTCTTCGATCAGATCCTTCCTCACATGTCATTTGCTGATGAAAACTTGAGGAGAGGCTGAATGCTCAAGTGGTTGCATTGTATGTTAGCTTCTCTTGACCTTGGTCGTCGTTGGAGGTGAGTCTCCGAGTATCTTCTACTATAAATCGATCCTGATGTGTTCTGAATCGTTTATTTTCTTTAAAATGTGTTGTTTGCGAGTGACTACCAAAGTTGACATGAAAGGAACGAGTGGGTTCTTCTATGGTCAGCTTCCATGGCTCGATGATGGTTCCGATGAGGTGTTCGTGTGCTATCTCAAAATATGATCGATCCAATTGGGTTCTCGCTTGATCATTCTTCCTAAAACATGTGAGTTGTGAGTGATTATGTAAGCTTAGCTCCTGTGCTCGAGTGGTTTGAGTTTTGGAACATGATCACTACAAGAAAACAGTATTTTAGCGACTACATCTGGCGACTATATATTTAGTTGCTAAATTTTGTGACTACTTAGCTACTACACAGCGACTGTTTTGCGACTAAAAGTATTTAGTCGTAAATCAGTCGTTTTTATGCGACCAATGGTTGTAATCGGTAAAATAGTCGTAAATTAGCGACTAATTTATGACTATAACGCAGACGGGAAACATTAGTCGCCAAATAGTCGCTAAGGTTGCAACTAATATGCGACTAAAGTTGATATTAGATTAAATTAAATATAAACCGCCAAGTAGTCGCCAAGTAGTCGCTTAAATATGCGACTAATATGCGACTAATTTGATGTTAGATTAAATCTACTTAGAAAACATCAAAACATAATCTAAAAAAATTTAAAAAATATTCAAGGAATTTTGTGAAATATCAGGCGGCAATTTTTTGCCTCTTATATTTTTCATTTGCAACCGATTTGCGAATGTTTATTAATTACTATGCATTTCTTTCTCTCTAGATATTTTTCCCTTCTCCAAAACCTTCTCATCTTTCTCTCTCTCGATATTCTTCTTCCTTCTTCTCTCCGTCGCCATTGCCGCCATGTCGTCCATCTGCCCCGCCTTGTTTCTTCCCTCACCACCGATTGTTCTGCTCTGTGCCCGAAAGATCTTCCGAGCTCAGCCTTCCTATCCTTCAAGGTAAAATCAAGCGTGACCCAGAGGGTTATGAAACGGAGCTCCAATTGATTTACAAACAGTTCAAAGCCTCCGTCGATCTCTTTCAGCAACAGGCGGCTCTCAGTTTCTCCCACGTCGGACCTCGGCGACCGAGCCATGTTTCAGGCTTATGTCACTCCGTTTTACCCGAAGCAGCTCGCAGTATTTCCAGCTCAATTGACTGATTTCCAGCTCAATTGACTGATTTCCAGCTCAATTGACTGATTTCCCAGCTTCTAAAATCGATTGAGATCAAATGTGCCGCTCTTCGTAGCAACAAGAGAAGAGCTCTCGTTTTCGCTGAAAAGGTATTCTCTTCTTCCAGGCAACTGTCGAAAAAAGGTAAAGCCTTCACACTCGAATTGATTTAGATTAGACGTAGGATTTAAACGCAAAATTTGATGTTATATTGTTTGCATATAGAGATCTTCTTAAATGAAAACTTTGACAAGTCTTGTGTGCTTTGATTAAGAAACCCATATAGTTGAGATAATTAATAGCTTTGATGGTGAGCATTCTATTAGCTTTGGAAGCTCATGAAGAACCTACAGATATGTTCTGTTTTGTCTTATTGATGTTTCAACCTGTTTTTTCCTTCTTGTGTGATTGAATATTGAGTTCTCCAAGGTTATGTTTTGTAGAAAGGAAACGGTGGTGAACGTTTGCGGTTTTCTTGACAAAGAATGGTCAAGGGACGAAGGTAGAGAGGCTAAAAATACAACTAATATCGGGTCTAACGAAGGGATAAGTATACATTACTTGTTATTTGTGGCATACTATGACTAGTTCTTGCTTCTTGCTTTTCATAACCCCTTGTAAAAAAAATTGGCCCCCCCCCCTTTGGGGAAAAAAAAAAAGGAAAGAGTCCTCAAGAGTGTGAAAGGGTATTGTTAACAACTATTTATTAGTCTTTTTAGCTTTTCTGCTTGTGCTTGGGGTTAGTTTTGCTGTATATTCTGACTGTGTTCAGCTTGTTAATGTCCAAACGTTTGTTCTCTTAACTCATTCCTAGGCTTACTGTGATGAAGTCATTGGATGTGTTACTTGTACCTTTGAAATTTTGTTTTTTATAAGCTTCTCGTATGGTTTTCGTTTTGTATTCAAGGGCGTTCTTATATGGTTAGCTTGATATTAGTGGATTTGTACTTTCCAGAAAATTGTGGATTTGATGATGATTACAACATTACGATGTTTCGCTCATATGCCAGATGGAGGAGCTCACGAGGAGGAGCAGATCGGGATGCAGGTTCGTGGTGAATGGCGACGGCGAGAGCTAGGAGGAGATTAGTCGGTGTTTGCGAGTCAGGCTGAGTTCGGGATGCACTTGGAGGGTCAGTGGAGCAGATCAGCGGTGAGTGGCGGAGAAGAAGGTCTTCGATTTATTTTTATTTTTTTTTCATTGTTTTCATTTTTTGTTTATTTTCATTTTTTGTAATTAATTATTTTAATAAATAAAATAAATTTTTTTTTAATTATTTTTTTTAAATTAGTCGCCAAATAGTCGGTAAATAGTAGCTAAATTTTACGACTACGTTACAACTATTACACTGTTCATGTGGTGTAGTCGCCATATGGTGACTATTTTTACGACTACATACTTTAGCGACTAAGGATTAACGACTACATGGTTTAGTCGCTATTTAGTCGCTATCTGGTTATGAAGTTATGAAGATTTAAAGTTTCAACACACACTATGCACAGTGGCGGAGGGACATAGATTTAAGGGGTGTCAATTGATACCTATGAATTTTTTTTTTTTGTTTAATGTTTTACTAATGTTTTAAATTGACACCCATGAAATATTTAAGTGTAGGCTTAGGCCAATAATGTATCTAATTTTGTACCCCAATTCAGTTTTTCAAGAAAATAAAGTAACCCTATGAATTAAACTCAATCAATAACAAAGAAAAAAATGAATTAAGTTTAATAATTAATTTTACACAAAACATAATTAACCCTAGCCACTATCACGTTACTTGACATTTTTTTTGTTTTCCTGTTCGTCTTTTTCTATATTTTTTTGTTTCCAATCCAGATCTTCTTCTTCTTCATCTAGCAATTATACATCTATTTTTAGGTAAAAACTGTATCTTTTTATTTACTAAATTAATTAACTTTTACACACAAATTTTTTTTTTTTCACAGAAATCATAACACACAAAGCAGCTCTTAGACATCATCCAAAGTCCAAACCAGAAAATTATCCAAACAAGGTTATCAACTAATTACATATTTCCTCTTACTTTTGATTTATATTAGGCTGTAGAAATTCTTATTTTAAAGAGAATTCTAAGGATTGTTGAAGAGATATTAGAAGGGTAAGCTTTGGTTTTAATACTATTTTTGTGCTTGTTTAAAAAAAAAAATTTCTAATCGATGATGCGATGACATTTTTTTTACTTTTTATAATTGATTACAAAATTTTAGTTTAACTTTGTGAATTGTTATAGGTGTCAAGAGAAAAGAAGAACTATTACTTTTAATTTAAGCAAGCATATATGGGGTACAACATAAGCTTATATGATGATAAGCATAAAATTGATTAAATTGAAAAATAGTCTATCGTATCATATGCTTATGGGGTACAAATTTTTGTCTTATTTGTTTGATTTTATTTATGTAGGTACTTAGATAACGTGAGATGGATCGGTTTGTTGTAAAAAGAAAATCTCTACCAACTAACATCGATTTGGAAGATTTGCCTTCGGATCCGGCTAAGAAGAAAAATATTCTAAGTTATCATCCTAATCAAAGAGATGAGGTACAACGCATATATTTAAGGAGAGGACCTTGTCAACCGCGTGGTCATAATTTCAAGCAAACACCATAGTCAAATGTATTACGGCGTTTCAATTCACAATAGTTTGATAAGTATGGTTCTTGGTTATATTATAGTGTGGAGAAAAAGAAAGCTTATTGCTTGTGTTATTACTTATTTAGAGATCAAGCTGAAAAAAAGGTGGGAGTGATGATTTTGTATCGACAGGTTATCCAAGCTGGAATAAGACATGGGTTTAATAAGCATGAAGGTGGTCCTACTAATATCCACAGCAATGCCAAAAATAAATGTGACGATTTGATGAGACAATGTCAGTCTATCATACATGCTTTACATAAGCAAACTGATGCTGGGAAAATGAGTATCGAATCCGATTGAGTGCTTCGATTGATGTTTGTAGATACTTGTTACATCAAGGATTACCTTTCCGTGAACATGATGAGTCAGATGATTCAACAAATAAACATAATTTCTTAGAGCTTCTCAAATATATTGCTGGTCAAAATGAGGTTGTAAGAAATGTTGTGATGAAAAATGCTCCTAAAAAAAATCAGATGACATCTCTTCCGATTCAAAAAGACATTATGCATTGCTTTGCATAAGGAGTAACTTAATCTGTTATCCAAGAAATTGATAACGATGTCTTTGGCTTTTTAGTGGATGAATCCGCTTATGTTTCAGATAAAGAGCAGATGACAGTGGTTTTCGCTTTGTTGATAAATATGGAGTAGTCAAAGAAAGATTTATTGGCATTAGTCATGTGAAGGAGACTTCTTCTTTATCTTTGAAAGATGTCATTGATTCTTTGTTTGCCAAACATGGATTGAGTTTGAAAAACTGAGAGGACAAGGTTATGATGGAGCCTGCAATATGAAAGGAGAATCCAATGGATTGAGATCATTGATTTTGAAGGAAAGTAGCTCAGCATATTATGTTTACTATTTTTCTCAACAATTTCAATTGGTCATTGTGGCGGTAGCAGAAAAACACAAAATTGGAAACTTCTTTGATATGATTTATGTTTTAATGAATGTGGTTGGAGCTTCATGCAAGAGAAAGGATATGATCCAAGAAATTCATCGCAAAAAAGTTGAAGAAAGGATTAGTAATGGTGAAATTAAGACTGGAGCTTGTCTAAATCAAGAGCTTTAAGTCCAAAGACCTGGAAATACTCGTTGGGTTCACATTATATGACTTTATTGCGACTTGTTGAGCTGTTTTCATCAATTTTTGAAGTTCTTGAGTATATCCAGAATGAGGGCACAGATTCCACCAAAAGACAACAAGCAAATGGCCTCCTCAAATATTTTCACACCTTTGATTTTGTTTTCTATTTACAGCTAATTTTGTTTATTTTGGGACTCACTGACAACTTATCAAAGGCTCTGCAGAGAAGAGACCAAGATATCTTGAAGCTATTTCATTGGTGGAATCTACTAAGCGACAATTGCAGAAGGTGAGAGAAAATGGATGGGAAGAATTTTTGGCTAACGTTTGGTCTTTTAGTGAGAAAAATAAGAGTGAAATGCTGAACATGGATGGAGAATTGGTGATTCAAGAAGACCAAGAAAAAAGACCAACATACCCAACATGCATCATTATAAGGTGGACTGTTTCTACTCTGTCTTAGACATGCAACTTCAAGAGTTCAATGATCGTTTTGATGAGGTAAATTCAGAACTACTTGCTTGGATGGCATCCTTGAGTCCGATAGATTCTTTTCGTCAATTTGACAAGTTGAAGATGGTGAGATTCGCTGAGTTTTATCCAGATGATTTTAGTTTTGTGGATCGCAAATCTCTTGATCATCAGCTTAACATCTATCTAGATAATGTTCAAAGGGATGAAAGGTTTACTAATCTAAAAATTCTTGGTGATCTTACCCGTGTGATGGTGGAGACGAAGAAACATATTTCTCATCCTTGGGTTTATTCTCTTTTGAAGTTAGCTTTGATTCTACCTGTTGCGACTGCAACCATTGAAAGATGTTTCTCTGCAATGAGCATTGTGAAGACGGCCTTGCGCAATCGTATTGTTGATGTTTTTTTAGCGATTGTCTAGTTTGTTTTATTGAAAAACAAGTACTTGATACTGTGACAAATGAAACTGTGATAAAAAGTTTTCAGAGTATGGATGAGCCTAGGGTACATCTTTAAATTGATTATTTGTAGCGGATTTATTTTTTCTTTATATGAAATTAATGCAATTTGAAAGATTTTTTTTGTTGACACCCATGACTAAATATCCTGGGTTCGCTATTGACGATGCATGCCCTAGCGGCCACAACCGCCAGAACTAACCGGCATGGACAACATAGATCGAACATGCTCCAGGTGTATATCCTAGCAGCCTGTTGGCCGCCACAGATGACCCCCACAGCCTGCACTTGCTTGGATCTGCCCCAGTTTGTCCCAGGTCAACCCATAACGCATCTCCTTACTATTTATACCATTTTATACCTAAATTAAGGATCTAAGCTTAGTTTTAGAGATTTTATTTGCCTCTTTTGGATCTTTGTCTGAATCTCTTTATTTGAAGTTATCAAATCTTCCTATCTTCTTACATCCTTTAACTATTCACCAAAGAATCATGATTAATCAAATATCAACATTATTGCTTTGTGCTAACATGAAGATTAGTCAATAGCCTTTTTAGAACTTTTGAGAATGATAGATTTAGTGATTAGTTATAGATTAATGGAGTTTAGGATTCTAACAACAAAGATCCATGCTTAATATGTGTTATTAATGCTAGATTAGCCTTGAAATTGCTAAATTAAGCCTTGGGCTTGTAATTAATACTCATTGTTCATTTGATAGCTAACCAGAGTTATTGATCATTGGATAATTAGTGAAGATATTTGTTCCATGAAAGTGGATTAATTGAGATTAGTGTCATGAAAGTGGATTAGTTGAGATTAGTGATCTACGACCGATGGATTAGCTTATTGAAGTAGATTAACGATCCACTAGTTAGCATTTGATCATTCTAGTTGTCTTTTTCATTCCCAAGAGTTGTTTTTCTCTTATTCTAATTACGAAACCAATTTTCATTATTTTCCTGCGTTCATTAGATTCAATGTTTGTTTTCAAACCTAAAACCTCTTTTATTACTTATATTGAATTGAGATTTGGATTCCTTTTGTCTTGTTCTTGTTTCTTGATAAAAACCCTTGGAATCACACCTTGCATTTACGCTTCTCGGTTTCAAGGCTTCAGCTTGAATGGCTTGATGAATCGATGGTGAAGATGGGGATGGAGTTATTGTCGTTGAATCACACAACAGAACACAAACCAGAATATTTGAATCTCAAAAACACACTACAAACACAATCAAACAAGACTAAGAAATCATACCAATAGACTTGAATTGACCAGACTTCAAAAGAATACACACTTTTGAAATAAAATAAAATAAAAACACAATGTTTATTACTTAACTTGAATGAGACTGAGTTTTACAATGGGACGAACTGAGCTTCTATAGAGCTCTTACGAAAATTTCTGAAAATCTAAACAAATAAAATAAATCGAAAAATTAAATGAAAATAGAGACGTTGCACTTAATTGACGAAATCGGTCCAAATAAGGTAACTTGTGATGATGTTTGAGTCTTGATAGCTTGAGGTAAAAGTGGTGCGATCTTGGAATTTCTAGCTGCTCTGAATATGACTTCAAAACTCAGCAGCATTGATATAAATATATTCGTTGGAGTTCAAAGAAGAATGGCTCCAAACAAGGTAAATTAAGCAAGCTCGGCTCCAGATATGGTAAGTGAAGGTGTAGGAGGAATCGCCTGATCCAATGCTTTTTGGTGCACATTGAGTGTTGTGGGAAGCTTATACAAGTAGCATAAAGTCTCCTGGGCGCCAATTATATGTTTGGAGCCTCCTAACCCTGTGAGATTTCGAATAAGGCAAGTCGGGAATCTTTTGGTTTAGAAATTGAATACCTCCCAAACAAAAATGGGTATTAAGTTGATTCCAATTCAATGTGAACCTCTGGTGGATCAAGATTATAGAACAAGTCATTTTATAGCTTACATCTTCTTGGTTTGGTCGGATATCTCCAATTAATTCGTGTATGTCCAAATCAGTTAAGTTGGAGATCACCCTATTTGTAAATTGAATAACTCCTTTGTTTGAACTCTGATTGGGTTGATTCAACTTCGAAGCTTTCTGCAGTTTATCTAAGAATGTATTCCAAGTTTTCGTGGGGCTGGAAGAACTTTTTTCGACTTCATTTTTCCTGGACAAGGGTCGTGGTTCTTCTCGGATAGCCTTAGGTTGTTGTGGCTAGCACCACCTCTTGTGTCAGTCAGCTCAGCTGGGCATCTCATGTGGTCCAAATTACGCTCCAGCTTCTTCTTCTACTTATCCGCAACAATGGCATCAACAGAACCCCCAAACAACTCTAGACTCAACTCCCTCATCTGCCTCATCAGATCCCAGTAACTTGGTCCATGGTAATGCCTAGCAGGTGGTGGCGGTGGCGGTGGCGGTGGCAGATATTGCCTAGGCTCAACAGCTGGTGGTGCCTCTTCCCGAACCCTAACACCTTCAGGAGCAACTGCAGCACCAACACCTACGTGCAATTGACCTCCAAACCTCTCACGGTACCTTAACAATTCCTACATTAGTAGATCATTACCAACAACTTGCTCTGGCTGAGCGGCTGCTTGTTGAGCCTGCGTAACAGCGGCTTGCTCGGCTTGAAGAGCGGCCAAACGAGCTATCTCCTGAGTTGCTACCCAAGCAGCTTCATGCGCTGCGACCTGAGCAGCTTCCTGCGCTGCGACCTGAGCAGCTTCCTGCGCTGTGACCTGAGCAGCTTCCTGCGCAACCTCCTGCACTACAACTTAAGTTGCTTGTCTAGCTGCATCCTGAGCTATCTGCCTAACTGCTTCAATGTCAACTTGCTCAGCAGCGGGCTGGCCCTCCACAACGTGAGTGCTCTCAGCTTCCACCTCACGAGTAGCTGCTCTGCTTGTAACCCTAGTGCGTCTCTTTGGTCCCATCTGAAAGGAAACACATTACTTAGACTTTACTCTGAACCACAAACACTAGCGACAATAAATTAATGCTGAACAGAATGGTGCTCTTTCACTTTTCAAAACATTTTTACCCAATCCCCAAAAGTCTTTGAAAACCGTTAAAAACCGATTCTACTACTCTACCTCCTACACTGCCTCCCGGGTCAGGACCAATTTGGTAAACCCGCTCTGATACAAAACTATAACGCTTGTCTCCTCCTCTCTCGAAAACGGCGTGTCACTAACATTATCTTCTTACTCAAGTAGCAACAATAACCAATCTTCAACTTTATTAACTAAAACTCCATGTCACAATAACAAATAATCTAATAAATCGAATTAAATCAAGTCTAAAATCCGAATAAATAAATAAAATATATTGAAAACAAATTTAATAAAAATGATGTTGATCCCAAAATAGCACCATACTGTCCTGCCAAACCCAACTACTCGACATGATCACCTGAAGGAAAAAAAGGAAGAGGAAGGGGTGAGTAACAGGAGAGTCACTCAGTGAGGTATGGTATGCTAGGCCACATAAGTCGAACCCGGGTTACACCACAACCATGAGAGTCTAGACCTAAACATGTAGCAAATACGGCACCTAAAGCACCCAAACAATATTGGCCGAGTAATCACTCTTGGCGTTGAAAAATCGGATATTTGGCCGATATTTTTTAAAAAATTGAGCTTAAATATGATAAATTAGTTGGGCCTTAACTTGATGTAAGCCTTTTGAAATTATGAAGAGAAAATATGTAGGCATGTAATATTTATAAGTAAGGTTTTCATACTTCCCTACTTCACCCACCTATGTTGGACATTTTAACTTTCACATGTTTTTTTTTTCCTTTTCTTTTTACTTCTATTATTAATTATTTCCATCTTTTTTGTTTTTTAGTTATTTCATATTTATAAAAATATGAATATACTATAAAATTTAATTTTAAAATACTACATTTATATACCATTACATTATTTTATATATATGAATAACTGTAGGCTATATAGTTAAAATTTATTTTGAATATATGTATATATAACATAATATATTTACTTTTAACAACAAATTGAATAAAATAATATGTATATATATATATATATTTAAATTAACAATAGATTAAATAAAATAATATATAAAACTAATCTCAGATTAATTTCAGTTAGGCACTAAACCCACACCGAACACCGGAATTTTAGAACATGAAAAAAAAAAACATTTCCTCCTATATTAAAAGACGTATTTGCCCTCATATTAAATGATGGAGCTGAAACTCTCTCTCTGTTTGGAGTCAAACTCTAAAGCATCACCACCACCACCAACACGTTCAAGGCACCGGAGGCAGAACGGAAAGGGAAGAAGAAATCTCACCCGATCTGCTGCAAACTAGACACGAGACCATCAAGCCACCGGTGAGGTCCTCACTTACCAGGACAGCCCCAAAGCTCCGCCGCCACCGCCTAAAACCAGCGAAGCTGCAAACCCCTTCTACCAAACCTCGCCGGAAAGGATAAGAGAGAAAAGGAGCTGACGATCTTCTGAAACGAAGGAGAGCCAACGAAACGCCCAAGTGAACCCCGTCGAGCCACCACGACAAAAACTCAACTACACCTCAGACGAACATGAAAACCCGGCGACTCCAAGCTCCGGGAAGCCGAACGAAAACGAGGCAGACCCGCTGCCACGTTGCGGATGAGAGGACACCGGAGCCAGAACGGAAAGAGGTGATAGCCGGAGATCGCCGTCCTCGATCAAACCCCTTGAACCCCAAACACACACAGATCTGACCGCTAACTTAGCTCCGCCGAAAGCTCCGACCGCCAAGAAGAGAACAAGCGATTGAAGCTGAGGGGTAGAAGAGTCATGTACAGTGGAAAAGCAAAGAACTGTACACAAGTCACTGTAGCAAATGGCATTTCTCGAAGATCCTTCCTTGAATGTGGTAGTTTTGACAATAAACCCAATTTTTAAACCCACCAATAAAAAGCTTTTAATATATAAATAGGCCCTCAAAATGTTTTGTAGTAGCATTAGGTTCACAATCATCTAATCTTTTAATGCGTAGTCTGATTAAAAAAAAATACTATAAAATATTGTTTTTTTTCTTGGATTCCTAAACTTTTAGGGGTTGCCCTTCTTATCTATAAAAATTTCCGAAAACAACGTACACGATAAAAAAAATCAAAACTATGCAAAAACAAGTTATATCAGTCGAATTTATGTTTTTTTACCAAACAATTTGCAATAGATATACAAAAACATATTTAAAATATATATGTTGATTAGTTTTTTAAAACATATTTTAAAATATATATTGATTAGTCTTTTGTTTAAATATATATTAGAGTACAGTACCACTCGACTTTTTGTTTTAGGCCTAGTTGTTCTGTATGAAACATACGTAAATGAGTTGGTATGCATATATTTATTACATATATACTTATCAGGACTGTCTATTTTTCTATATAGTTTTCAAGGGACTGATTGTCCCCAACATTAATTTGCTTCTGTTCATAATAATTTTTTAGTTTCTTTAAGAAAACATTATAACGAGGGGGTATAGTGTATGTCCCTATTTTCATGACAAAAATACAAGAAAAATAACTTTTAGAGAAATGTGCATTTGATTGTGAAACTATACGTGGAAAATTATATCTCGGTTGACAAAGAATATATATCTAATTAAGTATACAGATATACAGTAGATACACATATATACCATTACCACCTTATGAAAATAGTAATAAAAATATACTATAATTACTTCGTTTGTATTGGTGGGATCAGAGATCTAATTAAATTAAGTTAGAAACATTCCATTATGGAGAAGCCAAAACTCACATGGGTAGTTGAAATTTTTAAGAACGATTAAATATTTTATTTTATTTTATTCTTTCAATGTCTCTTTATCGTCAACTAATAAATTTTATTTTATAAATCTCGTCTGTGTCCTGCAATTATGCCTTAAAATCTTGGTTTGCAGAACCGTCCCTAGCAGCAAATCTCTTCTCTCACTTTCTTCCGTTGTGGTAGTTTTCTTAATAAGCAATTCAATAATGTTATAATCCAATGAATTACGCTATATGTAATGAATTGAATTGAAAATATTATTAACTTTTTCAATTCAATTAATTACATATCGCGTACTTTTTATTACATATCAAGTTCTTAAAAAAAGAAAAAAAGAACCCCTCTAGTAACAAGAACTTGACATCTAGAAAAACTTAATGCAGTTATTGATCCGATATATGTATTCCGATTATCCTGAATATACCAGTTAGTAGTCTTTTCGAGGCACAATAGATATATTGATCGATAGAGTAATATATTGGGATGATAATTGTGTCCCTTACAATTTACTTGTTTAGGGATTTTAGCTAGTAATCAAGGATCATTCCAAAGTGATGTTGAATACCCTAAACAAATTCTTTTAATCATTCAAGCAAAAATGTAATCATCTAAAGTCTTTTGAATATCCTCATTAAAAATCCAAAAAAAAAATCACAATTATTACTAATCATCTATAAATAATCCTAAAATTACAAAATCCAAAATATCTTCCAATTTATTTGAATTTCTACAATTGTTAAACTATAAACTAAACTTACTCTATTTCGATTTTTTCTACTTCATGCAAACTAGAAAAATCTTAATTCTTGTGAAGTTATTATTCTCTCTTGTCGAAATCTTATCCTTTCCTTCAGAATCGTGAGCTCGTACTAGACTCTTTCTCACATCAAAATTGTAATTATTCATCTAAACTCTTGGTTCTTTTAATTTAGTGATTTATTTTTCAATCCTAGTGACATCAATTTTTCTATTTTTATTCCAGGACTTCGATTTTCTTATAGACAACTTAATAGATTCAGATTTGTCATTTACAATTTAGGGTTTAATTTTAATTTTTAATATCTTTTATTACATTAACCTGTTTGGGTTTCTCATAATTTAAAGTTTAACTTTTTTAAGATGTCTTTTATGGACAACCGACTGTATATTAATCAGTTTTGGTTCCTTATTTATAATTTAGGGTTTAGTTTTTTTTAATGGATGACTGACTGTACATTAATCGGTTTGGTTTTTTTTTTTTTTTACAATTTAAGGTTTATTTTTCTTTTTAATATGTCTTTTATGAACAACCGACTGTACATTAATCGGTTTGGGTTCTTCAATTACAATTTAAGGTTTAGTTTTTTTTTTTTTAATGTCCGACTGTACATTAATCGGTTTAGGTTCCTCCTTTACAATTTAGGTTTAGTTTTTTTGTTTGTTTTAATTTCTTTTATAGATGACCAACTATACATTAATCAGCTTGGGTTCCTCCTTCACCATCTAGAGTTTAGTTTTCTTTTTTACATGTTTTTTATGGTCAATCGATTGTACATTAATTGGTTTGGGTTCTTTAATTACAATTTAGGTTTTAGTTTTCTTTTTAAATGTCTTTTATGGAAGAATAATTGTACATTAATCGGTTTAATTTTATATAGTACACCATGAAATTCACTCTCTATGTTATATTTTGGCCAAAAAAATTTATATATATTTTGTTTTTGATAAAGGGTTAAATTTATTGAGAAAAACTTATGTACATAGATGAAAAAGATTACAACATGATTGAAACGATCATTTAGTGGAATAAGGCTGAACTATGGTGATGGAGATAGTCTCACGGCAAGCCAGCGCTCCAAACATTCACCATATTTGCTGTCCTGTTGATAACGAAACCCCGTTAGTCGATCTTGGATTACCTTCGAGATAATTTTGACCATTGAAGTATATGGTTGGTGACCATTGTTTTGACGCCTGCTGTTTTGTTCTTTCCATACAAAGTATATGGTGGATTTAAAAGCTAGATGTACCAGTGTCCGATCAATAAGGCTTAGTTTCGAAGAGCGTAGTATGCGAAAGAGTTCTTGTCCAATCTGGTGTAGATTTGTGACCCAGTATGGATAGGGTGAGATCCCACCAAACTGAGAAAGAGTACGAGCAAGCAAAGAATAAGTGATCACGCGATTCGTCCAGCTCGCCACATAGTACACATGGCTGAGGTTGTCCCCAGAAACTCGTCCAAGATCATGTAGCAAGGCGGTCCTTAACAGCAAGCCAGGTTATGAAAGCGTATCTGGGAATAGCTTGCGGGAACCAGACTGCACTATGCCAGAAAACCTTATCTTTGTGTGGTCGAATTTGATTCCATGTGTGACAAGACGAGAATGTGGGTTTAAACTCACCCATCACGTGACGCCAAAGTGGAACATCATCACCAGATGAGGGTTGTGGTGTGGCTGTACTCTGTAATAGAGCTGCCACTTCAATGAAACGGGGATCATGGCATCTCTGTACAAGCCAACGGGAGCCATTCGATGCAGCTAAAACTGAGCTGAGATTGGGCATACCAAGGCATCAGGGACCTGCAGCTCCTGCAACATCACACAATCTCCCTATATTCAACCATGAATCCCACCAAAAACTTATATTCTCACCACTTCTGATCTCCCAACAGATAAAATCTTTTGCTTTGTCTCTTAGTTTTAAAAGCTTACACCAAACCCAAGAACCCAAAGTACCCTCCTTTACTGACCAGAAGCGGTGCTTCAACAAGTTTGCTTTCGTCCATGCAACCCATAAAGATCTTGAATTCACAAATAATCTCCAAATAAGACATTATATTTTGATAGTTAAGACATTATGTTTGAGTTTTCTATTTTATAATTTAGGGTTTAGTTTTTAGTTTTGTTAAAATCTGTAATTTAGAGTTCTATGAAAATATAAATTATGCATTTTAAAAATATGGTGTAAATAAAATATCCATGGTTTGTGGAAAAGTATCTATGTTTTTCTGGACAAATTTTATGTAAACATGTCCTTGTGTTTTTGTGGATTAAAAATTTATTTGAGTTTCAATCATAAAATGATTAAATTGTCATAAATTGTTAGTGCAGCTGTAACATTACTGTAGCAAAATTACTATAACAAGAGGTCTTTTTCAAATACCACTTTCCAAAAGTGGCAGTTTTGGCAATAAACCCTAAACTAAATTGCAATGGCAATTCATTGGTAATCAAAAAGAGTAATTTGATAAAATTCCATAATCTGGGAATAAATGTTATTATATTATACATCAGTTATACCTGACTACATATAGTCTTAAAAACCCATCAATATATAATACTCTCTCAGTACTTAAAGATAGATGTTTTAGGTTTTTCACACATTTTAAAACCAATTTTAAAATAACAAACATACCCTCATTGTATTATTGTTATTTCAAAACAATATTTCCCTTTCTCTATTTATTTTACATAATTAATATAGGTAAAATTGGTAAATAACCAACAAATTTACATTGGAAACACAAAAGTTTTATCTTTCTGAAACAAATAAAAAACCTAAAACATCTATTTTAAGGAACAGAGGGAGTAGTATGTTTTAACCAAAAATTTCCAAAATAAAATTTGAATTGTTGACAATAATATATAGTAGATTAAAGACCAAATTTTTGTGAGGTTTGATTGAATTTACTTTTTCCTTTTATATTATATGATGTTTTAGACAAAAACATTTTGTTTCAGTTAAAATAATATTTTACCCTTTGAACGCATAAATAAAACTTTCAGATTAACCTTACAAAAATTAATTTTATTTTCATCATAAATATTAAAGTAGGATATTTTCTGCAAAAAAATTAATATGTAAGGCATCAAATGCATTTTTTACTATTAGAATGCCATTTTTTACATCAAAAATAACTGTAGACTAAATCAAACATTTACAAATATCATAAAAATAAAACTATATTTTAGATTATTCCTTTCCTATATAATTGAATAACATGAAATTTGTCATTTTAATTCAAATTATTCCAAATAGTTGGTTTCATACGCAGACTTAAGTGAAGACATTGAGGGGTATTGTGTTCCTCTCGTAGTGTGGCTTTTCCAAAGAATTGTCACAAACTCCTATTTCGCCAAGTGTGGGATCTCCTTTGTCGCTGGTTTCGAGCAAGTGGAATCTCCAATTGAACACTTTGTTTATACTTACTTTGTTTCACACTTCCACATATTTTAAAATATTATTTACCTAGTTTTTAGCTTAACATTTTGTTAAATAACATTTTCTTAACAACAGGTTTTAATTTACATTTTATACATTTATTTTATTGATTCCATGACATAACGAAGAGAAGAAATGGCTGGATAGATTTTTGTGGGTCTAATATTTAATTGTTTCTCAGTTTAAACCTTTAAATTATGGTCTATCTACTGTTTAACATAACTCATAAGCCATTTTTAGCAGCAATTCAAAATTAAAATTTGTTTTCTGTTAGATAGCTAAACACATTTTCCCTACAAATAGATATAAATAATTTTAACTTAGCTTCGTATATTTTTAAATTAGAATTAAATCAAAAATGGTGTCATATATATGTTTCTTTGCATCCGTCATGGTTTTTCTTTCCAAGTTTGTATCACTAAAAACAGAAGCACACTTTCTAATTTCAACTAGTGTATTCGTCAATACTAAACCGGCACTAAATAGTCTTATTATTCAGTGGTATAATTACCACCCAGTGTATTACCGAAGTTACAAACATAGCATAGTTCACTACTATTTTGTTGTTATTTTCGACACTTATACTGCAAATCGTAGTGTAACTCTCTGTTTCAAATTTTGTAGCTCTATCAAAAATTTCAAAATATGATCATGTAAAACAGAAATATATAATACTTTTATAAGAAATTTGATTCGAGGTTAAGAAAACCCCTAGTAGTATAAGAAATATATAGTAAACTCTAAACGTGCGATACATTTTACACTTTGAATTTGTTTTTATGGTCTAGCTGTTTGTGAGATACAATTAAATTATATATTAATAAACCGTTGAGTTTGTGGTATATGATTATTTAAATGGAGTCGTTTTACAAATATCTATATCATATAAGTTACGTTGTAAAATTATATATAAAAAAACTCTGAATATACATACATCCTGGTCGTACACATTTAATTTCGGCAGTTGCACCAACAACGAAGTAAAGGACAAAAAACTATAAAATTTGCCATCTGCTATTTAAATCATTACAATATTACTAGAAAATGATGTGTAATTCGTCAGAAAAAAAAAGAAATCGCTAGAGACAAGTTTTATTCAAAACAATTAAAAAAATACTTGTATCACAATCATATGAAAGATGAAACAAATTTGCATTATTATTTGAAATTAAAAAAAAAAAACCTCAATTCGTTGACCCTTCACTGTCCTCCAATGGCGGCCCCTACGCCGTTGGCCTTGCCTTTCTCTCTGTCTCTTCTTCTCTCTAGAAAAGCTCAAATACCCCAGAAAGCAAACTGATCCAAAAAGAAACAAGATAAGAAGAAACCAAACTCACAAAGAAACAAATAGGAAAAAAAAGGAAAAAATCCAAAAAAAATTGAAAAATAAGATTTAAAGAATAGAGAAAAAAATCGCCTTTTTAACACCTCATTCCCTCTTTCTCCGGCACTCTAACGAGACCAAAGTCCAAAGAAGCAAACTTTAGCTCTTCTTTTTGTATTTTCTTCTCTCTTTTCACTTTCTTTTTGTTTTCCGACAATGGAGGAAGAAAGCAGTAACAGCTGGTTATTTCCAAAGGTTCTTGTTTTGTCTCTAATCTTCAGTCTTGTGATAGTGAAGGGTATGTCTTTGTTATGGTGGAGACCAAGAAAGATCGAAGAACATTTCTCAAAACAAGGAATTCGTGGTCCTCCTTATCATTTCTTCATCGGTAATGTTAAAGAACTTGTTGGAATGATGCTTAAAGCTTCTTCTCATCCGATGCCTTTCTCTCACAATATTCTCCCAAGAGTTCTATCTTTTTACCATCATTGGAGAAAAATCTATGGTGAGTTCTGCTTCTTTTTGCCTTTTATCTCAATTTTTTTTTCAGATTCAGACAGTTTTCTAAACACTTTTTATGGATACTCTGTTTCTAATTTGTCAGATTTTGATTAAATTTTATATAAACTCTTTGATTTTTTGGAATTGAAAAGGTACAATGAAACATAAAACTTTATTCTTATATAAATAACACAAAACTCTTTTGTTTTGGTTATTTTTTTTTTTCTGGATTTTATGAGAAAGTGTCTGTTTCTGCTTCAAAATTATTACAGACAATTTCTGGCTTTTGGTTGATTTTTTTGTCATTTTTTAAGTTGAAATGATAAATTGTTTTTTTAAAGAAGTTGAAAAACTTTGTGATTTGGTTCGATTCTCTGTAAAATTATACGCAGTGTGTTTTCAAGTCAAGCAATACAAATGATTTTTGTTTTATTACCCAAATATAAAAATGTTTTTATTTTTATGTGTTTTGTTTTGTCATGATCAAATTATGATGTCAGTACTTTGATGTGAAAAAGGAGGCTCTGTTCTTCCTCACGGGCTTAGTCATCATTTTTGCCCTCTGTTAACTCTTGTCTTCTTTCTTCAGTCTAATTACAAAAACAAAAACAAAAACAAAAATAAAATAAAATAAAAAATTGAAAATTTTGGTTGCTGAGCAGTAAATTAAATAGCACCAATGTGGTAAATTGTGAAAGAGCACTTAGTCATTAATAGCAACAGCAGTGACCATAACCTCCTTTTTATCAAATTTCCCAAGTTGAGGATCTGTTCATGTTTACAACTTCTTTTGTCATTTAATTTAATTAATTAAAAACTCATTTTTAATTTCAGGTGCAACATTTTTGGTATGGTTCGGTCCAACTTTCCGGTTAACAGTTGCAGATCCTGATCTCATTAGAGAAATCTTCTCCAAGTCTGAGTTCTATGAGAAGAACGAAGCTCACCCACTTGTTAAACAGCTCGAAGGTGACGGACTTCTTAGTCTTAAAGGCGAAAAATGGGCTCATCATCGCAAAATAATTAGTCCTACTTTTCATATGGAGAATCTTAAGTTGCTTGTACCGGTGGTCTTGAAGAGTGTAACGGAGATGCTTGATAAATGGTCAGAGAAGATATCAGAAACCGGAGAAGTTGAAGTCGATGTCTACGAGTGTTTTCAAATTCTTACTGAAGATGTTATAAGTAGAACAGCTTTTGGAAGTAGCTATGAAGATGGTCGAGCGATTTTTAGACTTCAAGCTCAACAAATGCTTCTATGTGCTGAAGCTTTCCAAAAAGTATTTATTCCCGGTTACAGGTAATTTTTTTAAAATTTAAAACGGTTTAGAAAGCCTTTAAGGGTCTAGTTAATTTATCGAACTTTTTCAGATTTTTTCCGACAAGAGGGAATTTGAAATCTTGGAAGTTAGATAAGGAGATAAGGAAGTCATTGTTGAGGCTGATAGAGCGGCGGAGAAAGAGCGCTTGCGACGGCGAGGATGGAAAAGAGCCGGCGGCAAAAGATCTATTGGGGCTAATGATACAAGCGGCGAATGTGACGGTTCAGGATATTGTGGAGGAGTGTAAAAGCTTCTTCTTCGCCGGGAAACAGACAACTTCTAATCTGCTGACGTGGACGACCATCTTGCTATCCATGCACCCGGAGTGGCAGGCCAAAGCACGTGATGAGGTCCTCAGGGTCTGTGGCTCACGTGATGTCCCCACAAAAGACCATGTCGTTAAGCTTAAAACGGTGCGCTTTCTCTTTCTGATCTTTACTTTGTTTTCTTTCAATTTTGGAAATATGTAAAATAGTATTAATTACAAGATAAAGGCAGAATTTGTGATGGACAGTTTCCGTTACCGTTAATCATGGTCTTTTTTGTCGCCTAATCTATAAATTTTATAAAGTTAAATTCTTACATATATCAAGGAAAATTTTGGCAATATCCAAGGGCAAAAGGGTAAATATACGAAGAGGATATGTTTGATATGTTGTTCTTATGTCTCTTTCAATTTTTTTGCAGTTGAGTATGATTTTAAACGAGTCCCTGAGGTTGTATCCACCAATAGTAGCAACTATTAGACGCGCGAAATCGGATGTAAAGCTAGGAGGGTACAAAATCCCTTGTGGTACGGAGCTCTTAATCCCAATCATAGCGGTCCATCACGACCAAGCCATATGGGGCAATGATGTGAACGAATTCAATCCAGCTCGGTTTGCCGATGGGGTGCCGCGTGCCTCGAAACACCCCGTTGGCTTCATACCTTTTGGCCTTGGAGTCCGAACATGTATTGGTCAGAATCTTGCAATACTTCAAGCCAAATTGACCCTTGCTGTAATGATCCAACGCTTCACATTTCACTTGGCTCCTACTTACCAGCACGCACCTACCGTCCTTATGTTGCTGTATCCGCAGCACGGCGCTCCAATTACTTTCCGGAAATTGGAAAGCTAGGAGATCAATGGTCCTAGATTCGTTCCGGATTTTCAAGCCTTGGAAGAAAAAAAATGTCTAAAGCTTTCATAACTGACATGGCTTTTTTTATTGTCATTTTTAACCTTCATAAATATATAGTTTAACTTTCCAAACAATTGTTTTTTTTTTTATCGTTTCATTTTTCTAAAGTTTATTTTTATCATCTTCCTTTGGTTTTTCGGTTATGCGCTTCTGTTTCGGTAGTGATGTTTGGATTTTTTTTGTCTAGGATTTATGTCAAAATGAGTGCTAACAAGAATGTTCAAAATTTGCTACGAGTTACTATCTTGTATGTATTGTAACATATACACCTGTAATTTCCACACAATTTTCAAATCTTGTTGTGTTTATTCGTCATGTATTAATTCGAGTTGAATTCTCTCAGTATCTTAACTTTTGTTATGCTTGCTAGAACTAAATTAATTGACGAAAGCACATTAACATAACCACCACAGCAGATTATCATTAATAACACCATCATTAATCGAATCATGTTTTATATATTTGCATCTATAAGTATCATTCACGTAGGCAATGGACTGATTGTAGGAGCATACGAAAATGTTATGAAAACTAATTCATAAACGTTAAGGAAAGAGAACAAATAGAGACTAATCTCGTTCCTTAACTCTTTGAATCACCCGTAGTGGGATGGAAATCTGAGATTCAAGAGTCCCATGATATAACTACAAATAACCGGTTTTACTATCACTCGACCACACGGTTCTATACGAACTATTACTTTACGATACTCTCAAGACACTTACTTAAAAATGAGATTGCTGAATTTTTGCTGTAAGTTATGAGTCAGTAATCGTCTATCTAAACATAGTAGAAGCTCTTGTTTATATAGAAGTTTTTGCAACCGATTGAACAAAATCAAACTCAAATCAAGGAGAAGTGGATGACATATGAACCAATGATCTCCATGAAGCTTATTTTCAAGAATCATGAGAAACAGAGGAGACCTATAGTCTCAAGGAATCGACTATGATTTTCTCGTCTCTTTTTTCTTACGTTCACCCTACCCAACTTCCTCCGGAGCTCCAACATGAGCTTGACCACAGTCCATTTCTAATTCACGCAAATGGATTTTACTAAGCCCAATAGCCTTAATAAAAATTGATCTAACATTGATCACACATAGTGTGCATGTTATTGGCACTCAATATCAATGCGAATACAATACTGACGTAGAACTCAAGTGGTACCTATAGGAATGGGTGTTGAGGGAAAACTAGTGTGGAGCTCAAGATAATATTTAATACAAATATACCCATGTTCTAATTGATTAACATTGCTATGCAAGTATGCATACTTTAGTGCTATCAAATAGAGTGGGAATTCAGCATGCCAGGAGAAACAAAACTTACGCAAAATAAACATCGATTTTAGAGTTCATAATGCAATCTTAATAACCAGGACTATTGGGATGGAGGGTTATTTGGCTTGCTAATGGATTTTGGATCGATCAATTCTTTAGCTATCCTTACTTATCATTTTCAATCCGACAATGGAGGTCATTACTACCAAGAGTCAAGTGATAACATATTCAACATCATTATAGTCACAACTCAAGATTTTCCATATATGGATTCAATCATGACCATTAATTAATGATAGAAAGAATCGAAGAAGAAAGAAATCATTATGTTATTCATCTTAATGAGAAATGTATCATTTACAATGTATTTATACTCTTGATTAAATCATCGGTATGGTTTATAGAATACCATTCTGGTTTACAGATTTAATCCAATGGTTCAATACAAACCATTGTCTAATAGCCTTACTCAAGATGGCAAGTAAATTGATTTAAGAGCCATCTTGCCAATGAGATTCTTGAAATGAGCTGGAAACAAGGATTTTGTGAATACATCTGCGAGTTGTTGAGCTGTTTTCACATGTAGAGTCTTAACTAAACCACTGATGATCCTGTCTCGAACAATGTGGCAGTCCATTTCTACATGTTTGGTGCGTTTATGAAATACATCATTGTTTGCAATATGTATTGCTGCTGTTGAATCACAAAAAATGCAACCAGCTTATCTTGTTGTGCTTCAAACTCTTTCACTATATTCAAAAGCGAAACAGCTTCTCTCACAGCATATTGCGTCGCTCTATACTCAGATTCTGCAGAAGAATATGATGTTGTACCTTGTTTCTTTGACTTCCATGAGATTAGAGAATTGCCAAGAAACATGAAATAACCAAAAGTCGATTTTCTTGTATCTGGGTAAGATCCCCAATCTGCATCTGTAAAGGCTTGAAGAACCAAATCATTTTTAGCAGAATAGAACAAACCATTACAAACTGTACCCTTAATGTAGTGTAAAAATTTGTGTGCTACTGCCTTCATATGCTACTCTTTTGGTGCTGAGGCAAACTGACACAATTTGTTCATTGCATAGGAAATGTCAGGATGAGTAATTGTGGACACTAGATCTGATACCCAATAATATATTGACTTATTATTAAAGTAAAATAGAATTTTTTGAGAAAATGAACTGAAAATAGAAATAGATTTGCAAAGTAAAAAGTATGAATTTGTCTATATTGATTTCGAGTAGAAAAATGATCGACTCCCTCACAAGACTATGAGGATCTATATTTATACAATAATTAAGGATTAAATGCTAAGAATAAATACTACTAAAGCCTATGATTCTCCTTTAATCCGTCGGTTTCAAATTTGTCTTTAATGTTGTAACGCCTTGTCTTTTGAATGATTTCCTCCTTCAGCTCGCAGATTCACCTCGCTTTACGGACACTCTTTGCTTCGCTTGCTCCTTCCCTCTGTGAGGCTTCACCACTGATCAAACCCCAGTTTGCTCCGTCGAGCTCTTGTTCGGTTTACCCGTCTTTTCTTACTCCGAACTGACCCAACCTTTACTTTTACCTGCTGAAATGGTTGACATGTGTCATGATTGGAGAGAGTGGATCCTTGGTTCGGATCCGGTATCAACATTTACCGCCCAATTCCTATGAGCTGCTGCCGGGCTCGGAGGACTTAAGTGTTTTCCTTATTTTTTGCCTTCTGATCCCTTAAATTTTGGGGTTCGGCTACCTTGACGTCTTGGCACGTGGTATTGCAGTTTTTTATCACACTCAACAATGCAAATACTAAGTGTGACATGCAATGCAATTATAGTATAGTGGTGGGAATACTAAGTCAATTCAATCAAAAAGACTGTGCTATGCAATGAGGATGTGATCAATTCATTTAAGTCAATCCAAGCAGATTAAGTGGTGAATGTCTAACAACCTAAATAATGCAAGAGAAAGTAAATATAAAACCCACTCGAGTTGTCAGTTCGAGTGGGGTGATCGAGCTACAAAGGAAACAGAGAAAGTAGAGCACTCGACCTAAATGATTGAGTAAAGAGATCAAGTGGTGCAGGAAAACAACAAAAAACAGTGAAGCACTCGACCGAAGTGGTCGAGTGGTAGTGATCGAGTGGTAAAGCAAAAGTAAGCAAGTAAGAAACAGAACAAAACAGGGAAATAGGGTCCTAAGGATGGGATTCATGGATCTGTGATTCTCCTTGGTCTCTCCTAGATGCCTAACAAAACTTCACAGAAGCTATCTCTAGACGATGAACATCAAAATAAGGTGGCGTCACTCCCGTGATAAACACCAACATGCCTATACCACTTCCTAATCTTAATACCCAATCAAAGATACTTAGAGCAGATATCAATAAAACATAATACAAGCAAGCATTAAGAACCAATTCATTAATGTCAAAATACAGCTAAAACTTCTTAAGCCATGAGTTACAGCTATAGATCTCTGGTATTAGTTGGTTCAAGCATTTCATCAACACCTTTCAATGGGAAATGCCTGAGATCGAAGATACCAATCCCTTGGCTAACTAAGCATTAAGAAAACCTAATCCAGAAGAGATCTATACAATTTCAAGCTTAAACATCTAAGGAGACCAAGAATCCTACACAGATCTATCCCATCCTTAAGATCCCTGATTACTACTCAGAGCTCATCATCAAGAACACAAACCCAAAAAATGCTAAAAATGACATATCAGATAGGTAATGATGAGATGAGCGATATTGTAGAAGAAAAGAATTGCAAATACTAAATAGATAAAGAGTAATCAGAGCTACAACTCAGAAAAATGAAGAACAAGAGAGAAACTTTAAGAGGCGGACAATATGTTAAAAAGAGGCGTCCCCTGCTAATAAACACCAATAGTTTTATACTAAAAGGCCTGGAAGCCCTAAAAACACAAAAGGACAAAAGCTTAATCAGGTATGGGAAGGGAAAATCCACTCGACCTAAGTGATCGAGTGGTCTTGGTCGAGTAGTTGGTCCAAAGGTAGGTTCTCCCCTCGTGCTAACCCACTCGAGCAATCCAGGTCGAGTAGAGTTGACTTGCATCCCAAGCTACCTTCACTTAAGTCTTCCTGGTCGAGCTAGGCTGGTCGAGTGATGTAATCTTGACTGGACCTTCAGGGTTTGTGTACTCGAGCTCTCTACTCGAATGTTCTTGGTCGAGCTCCAGGGTCGAGTGCATAATCAAGTAGGCTTCAAACATTGCAATGTGATTTCCAAAGCTCCATAAGTACCTAATATCAGCTCCAATATGCACAATGTATGCAATGCTCATGCAAAATGTCCTAAGTACTCTAAAGTGATGAATATGATGAAAAATGGTATAAACAATGGATGAAACTTCAATAAAATGATGGTATATGAAGCCTAGAAACATGTAAAATTCAGTGATATCAACTCCCCCAAACTTAGTCATTGCTTGTCCTTAAGCAAACAAATAAGACTAAGCCTGGAGACGAGGTTTGAAAGTGGGGACTCAGGACCAAAGTCTATGGATAAAGCATGTAATCTCAAAGTCCTTGTTAACAGTTCTAGAATGCAATGCAAGCGAGCCTTACTTAAAAACTGTAGCCATTCTCATCACAGCAAATTCTAACTCTCAGTCCTAACTTACACAAGCATTCAATGCAAACAATCCCTTTAACATTTATTTTATGTAACCAGTGAATCATGCAATGCATTTACAAGTGATATCATTAGGTTTGAGGGGCAGGTTTTAAGAGGTAAAAATGACCTCTTCTTCCTCTAGTTTAAGCGCATGATAATTGGGATCTCTCATAAGAATGGATTGAACCATGGGAGAAGGCTAAAGGTATGCATACAAGAACAGACTTCCACCTACCCATGAATACTCAACAGAATTCTCCTAAACCTAGACATAGAAAATGATCCTAACTCTAAACCTTTCTTTTCTCTCAAGGCAATCATTCTTTTTTCAACTTTGGATCAAATTCTATTTTCCCTTTTTGGGTTTCTTCTAAGGAGAGGATTTTATATCTTTTTATTACTTCTAGTGGATTGGGGATTCTTTTCTTAACTGCTAGGCTGCCACTCGATCTCTTCGGTCGAGTGCTTTCATCGAGTGGTATATATATTTTTTTCTTCTTATCTTTTTCATGCACAGAGCCTATTTCTGATTTTATCTTTTCTTTCCCAATCCTTTACTAGACACAAATGTTTTTAACTATCCTCTCCAAAGAATTCTTAGCACTCTCATTCTTTTCTTTCTTTTTCAACTCTTTCTTTTCAAACACAGACCCACACCCAAAGCTCAAACACCCTAATCCTAGTCTGGTTCAAAAAAATGTGAACCAGAATCTACATAGGAAACCATTCTTGTCGGGCTAAACCTAACACTTTCTCTTAAGTTCAATCGGAAATAAGGCCTCACGCTCAGAAATAACTTATGGTTTGAAAGGTAGGTAGACTTGGTGTTTTAGGGGAACTACTCCAAAGATGGAAGCAGCTACTTAGATTAAGAAGAGTGGTAAAAAGGAGAAAGAGAATCCAAATATTTTCTGGTAGCCATGAGTTCAAATGCATATGCAAAGACATGATAATTACTAGTCAGTATTAGGTTCAAGTTGATAGGGACAGTTTGGCAAATCACAGCAAGTTTCAGTCAAGACATAAGAGCTAAACTAAGATTCCAAGAATGGTACTATCTTAATTTTCAAGCTCACAAGCATGCATTAAACAACTAGAAATGAGGAAATTAAAACTACATGATGAATCAGAAGACTTGTGAGGTCAATGTCATCATCATCCCCTATGCAAATGCAACAGTCTTATACACAATGATAGTAGACTCAATTCTATAATGCAAATGAACTACATGACTCTATGTTTTTGTGAAATAATTTTTCAAAAATTTTCAAATTTTATGGGTTTTCTATGCAATATATGCAGACTCAAAGATGCAAAATTTGAAATAAGAAAATAGAAAACAATGTCAAATACATCTCAAACCCTCCTCCAAACTTAAATTACACAGTCTCTTCTGTAATAAAAATTCAAAGAAGAGTTCAAGAGATAAAAAAGAAATCAAAACAAAAGATGCAATGGTATATACAGTGAAAGGTTTGGAGTTGGTACCACATGGTGCAGTGAAGTATGAACCCACAGCCTCATCCATGCTTTCCATCGTGTAAGTTGGCACAGAAGAGGTAGACTCGACCGTGTTGCTCGAGCGGTCTGCTCGAGTGGTACCTTATCTTTCAGATGCTTTGTCGGGTTTTGCTCGAGATTCTGACTCGAGTGCTGAGATCGATTGTCTGATTTGGGATAACTACTTTTATTCCTTGTTGAGCTTTGTCCCTAAATTTCTCTCCCAAGCTCCTGAGATTCACAACTGAGAGAGAACAACAAAAATACCACAAACAAAAACATAAATAAAAGAGTATATATACAAGGATAGTCTTGGGACTTCCTTCCAAGTGAGTTTGTTTTAAAGTCGCGTAGCTGGACTTTACTGAATTCATGCTGGAGGTGGATCATCGAGGGGTACTGAGGTTCCCTCTGGTAACACTTGATATGCCATGTAGGGTTTTACCTGTTGCCCATTAACTGTGAACTCCCTTCCTTCTGTGGTTAACAGGGTGATTGTTCCATAATGTAACACTTCTTTTATGAAGAAAGGCCCTGATCACCTTGACTTTCACTTCCCAGGGAAGAGTTTCAGCCTTGAATTGAATAGTAGAACTTGATTTCCTACCTTGAGTTCCTTAGGATTAATCCTTTTGTCATGGAAGGCTTTGGTTCTTTCCTTACATACTTTGGAACTCTCATATGCATCCAGCCTAATCTCTTCCAACTTGTGCAGATTCATTTCTCTTTTTTCCTGAGCTGTTTTCAAGTCTAGGTTCAGAAGTTTGGTTGCCAAGATTGCTTTATACTCGATTTCCACTGGTAGGTGACATGCCTTCCCGTACAGAAGTTGAAATGCTGTTCATCCGATAGGGGTTTTATAAGCGGTCCTGTACGCCCAGAGGGTCTCATCCAATTTAGTGGCCCAGTCTCATTTTGATATTCCTACTACCCTGGCAAGGATCGCCTTTAGCTGTTTGTTTGAGACTTCAACTTGCCCACTTGTCTGAGGGTGGTATTTGGTTGCAACCTTGTGCTTGACGCCGTGTTTCCTCAGGAGACTCTCAAATGACTTATTAATGAAGTGGGATCCTCCATCACTTATGACTGCTCTTGGGACGCCGAATTTGGGAAAAATGATGTGCTTTAACATTTTCAGAACCACCTTTACATCGTTTGTTGGGGCTGCGATTGCTTCGACCCATTTGGAGACGTAGTCAACTGCTACTGGTATGTACTTATTCCTATGGGATAGTGGGTTGAAAGGTCCCATGAAATCGATCCCCCATACATCAGAAACCTTAACTTCTAAGATGGGGTTCTGGGGCATCACGTTTCTTCTACTGATGTTCCCCATTCGTTGACATGCGTGACATTTAGAGATAAAGTAATGAGCATCTCTGAACATTATGGGCCACCATAAACCAGTCTGGAGTATTTATTAAACTGTTTTAAAAGTAGCAAAGTGCCTTCCATAGCTAGAACCATGACAGTGCTCTAAAACTCCTCTTGATTCTGCTTCTGATATGCATCTCCTAAAAAGGCTATCTAAACCCTTTTTGTAAAGATAAGGTTTATCCCAAAAATAATGGTTAGCATCTCTTAAGAATTTCTTCTTCTTGTAACTATCTAGACCATCATGGATTGTTCCAGTTGCCTTGTAATTCACCATGTCAGCATACCAAGGAAATCTCTCCTTATTTAACGCGACATCATGTTCGAGTGATTTGCTTAAGCCACTGCAGGTCTTCCATATCTCTATTGACATAAGCTGTTCTTCTGGTAGTGAATCGTTGATAGGGATAGAGTCTTCAATCCTCATTCTTGATAGATGATCTGCCACTCCATTTTCTATTCCCTTTTTATCCACGATCTCCATATCAAATTCTTGAAGTAAAAAGATCCATCTTAGCAACCTGGGTTTGGTGTCCTTCTTTGCATAGATGTACCTCAATGCTGCATGGTCTGTGTAGCCGATCACCTTCGATCTGACTAGGTAGCTCCTAAATTTTTTGAATGCAAACACTACTGCAAGCAGATCTTTTTCTGTAGTAGCATACCTACCTAGAGTGTCATCAAGTGTCCTGCTTGCATAGTAGATGACATGAAGCCTTTTATCTATTCGTTGTCCGAGTACAGCGTCAACAACATAGTCCGAGGCATCACACATAATCTCGAATGGATAGTCCCAATTTGGCACTTGGACAATAAGAGCTGACACTAAAGCTTCTTTGATCTGGTGAAAAGCCTTCAGACAGTCTGTGTCAAAGTTGAACTCTATCTTCTTGCACTGTAGCCTTGTCAGCAGTCTTGCAAGTTTCGAGAAATCCTTGATAAATCTCCTGTAAAAGCCAGCATGTCCCAAGAAACTCCTTATGTGTTTTATACTCTTGGGTGGCTGTAGCTGCATCATCACCTCAATCTTTGCTTGATCGACCTTTATCCCTCTCTCTGATATCTTGTGTACTAACATTATCCCTTCCCCTACCATGAAGTGACATTTCTCCCAGTTAAGTACTAAATTAGTCTCCTCACACCTAGTCAAGACGCTGCACAAATATGAAAAACAAGAGGCGAAAGAGGAGCCATACACAGAGAAATCATCCATGAAGACTTCCACCATCTCCTCCAACAGATCCAAAAAAATGGAGGTCATGCACCTTTGAAAAGTGGCTGGTGCATTGCACAAGCCAAAGTGCATCCACCTATATGCAAATGTTCCACAAGGGCAGGTGAATGTGGTCTTCTCTTGATCATTTGGGTGTATGGGAATTTGAAAGAAACCACTGTAACCATCGAGGAAACAGTAGTAAGGGTGGTTTGCTAGTCTTTCTAACATTTGGTCAATGAATGGTAGAGGGAAATGATATTTCCTAGATGCTGCATTCAAGTTCCTATAATCGATGCACATTCGATGGCCAATAATAGTTTTGGTGGAGATAAGTTCATCTTTTTCATTTTTATAACTGTTATGCCTCCCTTTTTAGGGACGTAATGCACAAGTGATACCCATGTGCTACCAGATATGGGGTAGATTAAGTATTCCAGAATCTAAATGTTATAAAATCTCCTTTTTGACCACTTCTTTTAAATTTGGGTTTAATCTTCTTTGAGGTTCTATGCTGGATTGAGTTTCATTCTCTAGATGGATCCTATGAGTGCATAGACTAGATGAAATTTCTTTAATACCATCTAGAGAATATCTAATTGCTTTCTAAACATTTTCAATTCAGTTAGCAGCAACTTTTCTTCATAAAATCCAATCCATCATTTACTATGATATGGTAAGTAGAGTTAGGTCCTAGAAAGGTGTACCTTAGTCTGTTTGGCAATGGTTTGAGATCTACCTTTTGTGCTTTAAGTTCAGACCAGTCGTCTAGATCCAGAGGGTGCTGCTCGACTGGCTGCTCGAGTCGGTTATGCGAGTGGTGTGCGCCTACGATTCCTGATTCGCTGCTCGAGTTGTTCATCGAGTGGTTGATGTATTTCCTCCAAATGCAGCCATAGCTTCTGATCTTATGTCTATCAGATCCTCAAATGCATCAGACTTGTCGACTACCTTCTCTGGGTCTATTATGCTTCCATACATTGATGCTTCATCATGAAGATAGTGACTCTCAATGTTCTTGGTCAATGCTATTGCAAGGTGATCTTTCTCGAATACTTCTTCTAGCATTTCTTTAGTCAACTCATCTACCTCTTTAACTATGAAAAGCTGACCACCTATTGTGGGGTTTTTCATTGCTTTGTCGATATCAAACTTCATTATGACGTTCTTTCCCATTTTTAGGTTTATCTTACCCTTTCTGGCATCTATCATTGCCCATGCTGTTGCCAGGAATGGCCTTCCCAAAATCAGAGGATCTCTAGGCTCTTCATCAATTTCTAAAACCAAAAAGTCTGTAAGTACTTCTATATGTCCTATTCTAATGGGTACATCCTCTAATAGAACATATGGTAATCTAACAGACCTATCAGCAAGGATTAAGGAGATATTGCTGGGTTTGTATTTGGTAAATCCTAATCTTTTTACAACTGACAGTGGCATGAGGCTCACAGAAGCACCTAAATCACACGAACAGTTCTTGAAAACTAGAGGACCTAAAGAGCAAGGTAGGGTGAAGGAACCTGGGTCTCCTAACTTTTCATGCACAATGACTTTCTTCTGGATTATGGCACTACATTCGTGAGTTAGTACTACCATCCCCTGGACTTCTTTGATTCTTTCCATCACCAGATCCTTTAGGAACTTCTGGGCTGGAGGTATTAACATGAAGGCATCAAGCAATGGCATTTGAAGCTCAACGTCCTTCGAGTGTTTCTCAAATAGGGCCTTTTACTTAGCTACTAACTACTTCTTGAGCCTTCCCGGAAATGATAATGGAGGCACATATGGGGGTGGATCGTAGGGTTTCCCTTTATCCATCGATGATTCAAGGATCTTTGCAGAGGAAGTCTTAGCTCGACTATCTGCTCGAGCAGTGGGTTCGAGTGCTTTATCCTGAGTAGCTTGTTTCGACAAGAGTGGCTCCACTCGATCACATGCTCGAGTTGGTTGTTCGAGTGGCATCTCCTGATTTGGTTGTTCAGCTCGAACCTTATCTTGACAAAGTCCATCCTCCCCTTCCTGAATTTCACTGTCCTCAGTCATTTCTGGCTGTCCCTGACTTGTCTATAGGTGTTTCCCACTGCGTAGAGTAATAACATTTGTGAATTCGTTGGAGAGATGGAGAGGCATCCCTGGGAGTTGTCCTATATGAGCTGTATATGGGGTAGGTTCTTTATTACTTTCCATGTGCTTGATTTTATTGTCCAGATGCTCAATCTTGGTATTTAGCTCTCTGAAGGTGCAATCCAGCTTATTGTTAACCTCAGCAAGTTTTTGTGATGATTCCAGTGCACTATTAGCCTGCCTTTGAAGAATTTGATGTAGCATACTCTTTATATCGAGGTCTGGTGTGTTTGCTATCTGTGGTTACTGGGGTGATGGGAAAGTATTAGTGTGCTGATAACTGCTTATAAAAGGAGGTTGGGGAAAGTAGCCCTGATGTTGCGGATAAGGAATAAGGTAGTTAGTAGGGAATTGCTGGTGGTGATATAAATGGTCATGCTGCGTGACCATCGTAGTCGGAAAGGTGTGTGTGGGTTTGTTGACATTTGGTTTAATGTATCCTCCTTGGTTATGAACATAGTGAGCGTCTTCAATTGAAACAACTTCTTCAGCCTGAGGTTTGTGTAACTCCTCGCTACCCCTAAAATTCATTGTAACTGGTTGAGTTGGCAGCAAACGATCAAGCTTTAAATTTAAAGTTCTTATTTCCTCTCTGTGTCTTTGGTCAGCGTTAGTACTCCCTCGAAATTTCCAATCATAGTCTTCATAGTTGCTGTCAGACTGTGCTAAATTCTCCACGAGTTCCCAGCCTGAAACTGGATCTTTATTCAAGAAATTTCTATTGCTGGCAGTGTCGAGCAGCATCCTCATCCTTGGTGAGACCCCTCTATAGAGTGTGCTGAGTAGAGATTCTTTGTTGAAACCATGATTAGGACACTGGCTTGTGTACATTTTGAAATGCTCCCATGCCTCTGCAAAAGTTTTGTTATGCCTCTGATTGAAACCCAAAATGTCATTCCGAAACCGTGTAGTCCGAGAATTTGAGAAGAATTTGGTCAGAAATGCTTTCTTACAACTATCCCAAGAGGTGATGGATCCTTGTTGGAGAGGCTTCTCCCAGTGGTGGGCTTTGTCAGCTAAAGAAAAAGGGAATAATCGCAGTTTGATGTTATCCTCGCTTACTCTGTCAATCTTTATAAGGTCATAGAGCCTGTCAAATCCATCCACGTGGTCCGATGGGTCATTTATTTGCAAACAGTTGAATTTGTTGTGTTGGACCAAGGAGATGAGGCTGGTCTTGATCTGAAGAGCATTTTGCATAGTAGGTGGAACAATCCCTTATCTCTGATGATGAATGTTTGGTGCATCGCCAGCTCCAATGTTACGAGGTCTGACATGTGCTTTTGCCATCATTGGTGGTGGTGTAGCTACAACTCTTTCCTGTTGTTGCCTTAGTTTAAGTCGGTTGATATGGTCCAGATACTGAATCAGGTTGTGGCTTCCCTTAGACCTGGTGTGCAGCCAGATGAAGAGGAGCTCGAGCAATCGACTCGACCGTTGTGGTCGAGTGGTACCTAATACAGACAAAGAACAGAAGATAAATAGTAATTAACTTAGATATAACTTGATCTTGAAAAAAATTGAAATCCAACTTGTAACAAAGTGGTTCCCAAATGGCAACGTTGCCAAATTGGTGGTACAGTTTTTTATCACACTCAACAATGCAAATGCTAAGTGTGACCTGCAATGCATCTATAGTATAGTGGTTGCAATACTAAGTCAATCCAATCAGGAAGAATATGCTATGCAATGAGGATTTGATCAATTCATTTAAATCAAGCTAAGCAGATTAAGTGGTGAATGTCTAACAACCTAAATAATGCAAGAAAAAGTAAATATAAAGCCACTCGAGTTGTCAGTTCGAGTAGAGTGATCGAGCTACAAAGGAAATAGAGAAAGTAGGACACTCGACCTAAATGATCGAGTAAAGAAATCGAGTGGTGCAGGAAAATGACAAAAAGCAATGAAGCACTCGACGGAAGTGGTCGAGTGTAGTAATCGAGTGGTAAAGCAAAAGTAAGCAAGCAAGAAACAGAACAAACAGGGCAAAACAGATGCAAGCAAGAACAAAATAATAATCAGATGGGAAATAGGGTCCTAAGGATGAGATTTACGGATCTGTGATTCTCCTTGGTCTCTCCTAAATGCCTAACAAAACTTCGCAGAAGCTATCTTTAGACAATGACCATCAAAGTAAGGTGACTCCACTCCCGTGATAAACACAAACATGCCTATACCACTTCCTAATCTTAATACCCAATCAAAGATACAAAGAAACTTAGAGCAGATATCAATGAAACATAATACATGCAAGTATTAAGATCCAATCCATTAATGTCAAAATACAGCGATGTTGTAGAAGAAAATAATTGCAAATACTAAATAGAGAAAAAGTAATTAGAGCTACAAAATCACGAACAATGAAGAACAAGAGAGAAAAAATTTAAGAGGCAGAGAGTAGGTTAAAAAGAGGAGTCCCCTGCTAATAAACAACAAGAGTATCTATACTAAAAGGCTTAGAAGCCCTAAAAACCCAAAAGGACAAAAGCATAAATTAGGTCTGGGAAGGGAAAATCCACTCGACCTAAGTGGTCGAGTGGTCTTGGTCAAGAAGTTGGTCCAAAGGTAGGTTCTCCCTTCGAGCTAACCCACTCGAGCAATCCAAGTTGAGTAGAGTTGACTTGCATCCCAAGCTACCTTCACTCGAGTCTTCTTGGTCGAGCTATGCTGGTCGAGTGATGTAATCTTGACTAGACCTGCAGGGTATGTGCCCTCGAGCTCTCTACTTGAGTGTTCTTGGTTGAGTGGTATTTTAGGCATCCAACTCGAGCTCCAGGGTCGAGTGCATGATCGAGTAGGCTTCAAACATTGCAATGTGATCTCCAAAGCTCCATAAGTACCTAATATAAACTCCAATATGCACAATATATGCAATGCTCATGCAAAATGTCTTAAGTACTCTAAAGTGATGAATATGATGCAAAATGATATAAACAATGGATGGAACTTCAATAAAATGATGATATATGAAGGCTAAAAACATGTAAAATTCAATGATATCAGCATGCGTCTGTAAGCATTGACGTTTTAATCAACAAGCGGGAAACCCTTCCACTTCCTTTGTTAGTTATCGTGTGATGGTTCTCTTTCCAGGATTTAAGTTAAACAAGTATTTTGTTTTTTCTCTTGTTTTCCACTTATTGCAATCTCCTTGTTCTGTAACCTTCAACGATCCTTTCTTTTCATCTCAATTTTTGTCTTAACTTCGACTTATGTCTAATTCTTCAATTAACCCTTCAGTCGATCTGACTAATCTTGAGATTCCAGACACTGACAAACCTCGGAGCCAATATTAGATTCTGCGAAGACTCTACCAATTCGTGTTCCCTGTATTCAAACCAACGACAAATTTGGGCCCTATTTTAAGACCAAACTGACCCCAGAAAACCTCCAGTATATCAAAACCCAATGTCGGGTTCCCTCCTCGGTCGAGTTTTGTCACCCAGAATTAAACGAGTCTCCTGAAACAGTACCCTCTGGCTATTTCTGTGTTCACGAAGCTTACTTTGTGGGCTGTGGCCTAGTCTTCCATCTTCCTGAGGTATTATTTAAGTATCTTGATTATATGGGACTTGCCTTTCTGCAAATGGCCCCAAATATGCTTCGCAATATTCTGTGCTTGATCGCTGCCACTTCTGAATGCGGATTTTTGGTAAGTGTTAATGAACTTCTTGGATTGGTTAGTGTCCGGAGTATCAAGGGCGGTTCTGGCCACTTTGCTATTTATCCCAATGACAATAGACAGCTAATTTTTGGTCTCCCAAAAAGGATCAGTCTTGGGAAGATTTCTGGTTTTTTTTGTTAAAATAGATAATGGCTCTGTTGCTGATTCCATCAGGCCTCGCCAGGATTGGGCTGAATCTATAGGTCATCCAACCTTTCCTTTTACTGTGTTTGTTATTCATGTTTTTAGAAATTATTTGTCTGAAATATTTTCACCATTGCAGCTTTTCAAATTCGTCCTACTCCTTGCGAAGGTCTCCTAGTATTTTTTGAATCGATCACGGGGGAAAAATTGCTCTAGAATTCTTTTACCCTTGATCGTTTTCACCGAGCTAGGGAGTGCCTCGGAAGCGTGGAGCTTCAGCCAATGATGGGTCCTCTGATTGTTTGGGATGAATCTAATCTTAGTTTTTGCACCCAAAGAAATGCGAAAGATGCTCGAAAGGCTGCAGAAGATGCAATCAAGGGACAACTTGATTTTATCGAGAAAGCCCATAAGGAGAAGTTTGTTCCTGTTCTAGCTGATGGTGTCCTTGGAAGAGTTAACTTGATTTTTTACCCTTTAGCTATTCCTTCCAAAGTTCGACCCAGTTCAAGAAATGGTTAATGCTCGGCTCACTCTTCCGCCATCGAGGATATCGTTGGTGTTGATGAACATAACACTCTTGAATCCATATCTACCTCAGGTAAAAGAAAGAAGCCCAAAACTGCTTCCTCCCCACGAACCGATAAGTTTAAATCTCTTAGGAAGAAAAGCTCGACCAGTCTTTCTACATCAACGGGTGCAACTGTTCAAGAAGCTCATGTTCCTTCTTCACAGCCTGAACTCTCCCTTAAACATCGTCCAAGTAGCTCGAATTTGCCGCCTCTTGAAGCAATAGGTAAAATGACTCATATTTTCTAAAAGTGCATTAGAACCTTTGATTTAAGAAATTGTCTGTATATTCCTTATGGTATCATGTCTTGTGTATTTTTAGGAAAGAAGAAGGTTGCCGACCTATTCTGGCACTTCGACAGTCGAGTAGATCAACAAGTTCCTTCTGCTGATCAACTAAGCTCCTTGGTCTGGGAACAAATCGTGAAACACTCTGACCACCTGTCTCACATTGTTTGTATCCTTAACTTATTATCCTCCAACCCTTTTTCTTTGAGTTAATCATCCTTATGATTTTTACTTCATAGGCGGCGAAAGACTATAATGACATAGTTGTTCATTATGAGTCTGTTCTCAGAGCTTTACCTGGCGCAACAAAGACTACTGAAACTAAGGAGAAAATTTCTTCTCTCAAATTGGAAAACTCTGACGTGAATAGAACCCTTGAAGATCTCTCTGAAAAGGTTAAACAGATAGAGAAAGAACGTGAAGACGGGAAAAGATTGGTCGAGGACTATGGAGCTGACATAGAATGATTTACTCTTGAGCTACCATATCTTCTCTGAAAAATATTTAGATTCAGTTTAGTCTAGCTATAATGAGCTTTCCTCGAACAATGATATTCTGATTCGTTCCTAAGATCGTGCTTTGAGACAAACAGCTAGTTCATCCAAAAAGGAAGTTAGGAACAGAGGTAAGACTCTTATTGCCCGTATGGCTGACTACGTCAGTATTACGAAGAAAAGAGCAATGGCTCAGTTGGATGTTAATGAATTGAAGAGTAACCAGACTATGCTTGAGGGGCTTGTGAAGGGTACATCAACTCTAGAAGAAAAGATGGCTAGCATGTCGTCTTCGCTTGCAGTAGCTGAGTTAAAACTAGTGACCCTTCCTGATACTCCTCTTGATTTTAATGAGTTGGCTTCAGCCTTTGCTGACTGTCCTCCTCTGGTGGATACTGATTTTGCTAACCCTGAAGAAAGCGAAACTGCTCAGACCGCGGGAGTTCAACCAGCCAAAGCATTTAACGCTTCACAAATGACTGAGGTGTCAGTTTACTCTTATGATATTTCAGCATAATTACTTGTATATGAACAAGTTTAATCCATTGTGATTTGTAGGATGTGGAAGCTATGGTAGCAGAGATGACTCATGTTGGTGATCCTTTGAATATATTCGGGGAAGCTTTAAAGTCTAGTTCATCAAGGAGTCCTAATAAGTATGTGATTTAATTGTGGCTGTGTCCACATTGTTTATCGGGGGTTTGTCCCTTTATATTGCCAGAAGTGGCTTACGAAAATTGACTTATGTTTTAGGTTTCAATTCGCCCATGGGGCTTTGTTTTTAAGATTTTGTTTACTTTCAAAGTTAAACACCTTTTCAGAACAAATTCATGTCATGTTTGCAAAGTCTGACTTTTGTTCATTAACTCTAGGACGAGTTGTTTTCAAGAGAATGGGTTGATCAAACCCTTACAATTTTTAAAGGAAGACTATATCCAGTTATCCTCAGTAATATGCGAGTATGGAGCTCAGCTTATGAAATATTCAAGAGAACTGATTCCATTTTCGATCCGAACTTGTCAGCTCGGTCATGGAATTCGGGTGCACCAATGAATGTTTGTACATATTTTGCGAACCGATGACTGGTTCGTGACCCAAGCTATTTTTCCCTTATCTTTGATATTTCTTGGTGGAGTTTTAAGATAGGAGCTGGGCCTAGATAACCTTTGAGCCAGATAAAGAACATTTGTCTCTGAATTGGTAATGAAGAGTTGGGTTTTTCGATAAAATCTAGTTCTCAAAATTTCATGAATTTTCCATTTAAGAGCAAATATTGATTTCTCGTTGACTCAGATTTCGTTAATCTTGGGATTTGGTGAATCAATCAATGTCACTAATGGACAATAAACCTGATCTGATTCGTACTATCTGTGCAGTGTTACTTGATTATAAAAGGTGGAGTTTCAATGTTGTTTGCAACACAATCTAACAACTCATGACTTCTGACACTCGTCACAGTAAACGTCATTCGCCAGACATGTCTACTCCAGCGAGGCCTATTTGCAGCCACAAAGATCTCACTGCTGCTTTCAACACTCCCGATGGTTCCAACCTTCGTACGATAGGATGGGGAACGACTATGACGATCCACTGTGGTTTGATTGAAAAGCTCTCTGCACATGATAAGAAGATTGCGATCAAATTTATTGAAAATGTATGTTTTTGGCTTTTCATTTCCTTTCAATAAACCATATAATGCTTATATCCTCTCTTGTCCTTCCTCAGCTAGTTGTTAAATACAAGGAGCTGGTTAAAGAAAGAGATAAGCTGAAAGCAAGGGTCCGCGAGATGGAGAAACAGATTCTTCGCATCTATAGGGAAATATGTGTGCTCGAAGCACATCCTTCTGATTGGATTACTTTGGGATTTGAGGACTTTGGTCATTATATCCCTCCGTGTATCCGAGGCATTGTGGTCCTCGCAGGTCAAGGAGCTGAAGTATTTTGCGAAGAAGACTAGAGTCTACCCTCGCAATATCTCAAGCATTTGTTTTCGCTTTTTGTTTGTTTGACTGAACTATGGTGTAGTTCTCGCAATAAATAATATAATAAGAATTATATTGATTTTATTGAATAGTTGTGCCCACGAAAGCGGGCTGCCTACGTACCCAAAATAGAGATCAAGCCAGGTCGTAATTAATTTTATATGAAATAATTTTAAACGTAAAACTTCTTAAGATTGAGAATATTCCAACTTCGCCGAACCAGTTCTCCTTCATGGTTTGCTAGTTTATAAAAATCATTGCGAACTATCTCCGTTACTTGGTAGGGACCTTCCTAGTTAATTTCTAGTTTCCCAGCTCCTTCCTCTTTTGTGTTCTCGAATACTCTCCGAAGAACAAGATCACATGCTTTTAAAGAACGATTCTTGATTTTTGAGTTGCAATAAAGTGTAGTTGCTTGTTATTAATTTTGGAGACGAATTAATGCTCGATTTCTTCGCTCGTCAATTGTATCCAAAGCATCCTACACCATATGATCATTAAGTGAATCGTTAAGAGGAAGTTTGGTTCGTCGAAGTTCTGGAACATTTAGTTCGGCAGGAACTACGGCTTCCATTCCATATACAAGGAAGAAAGGGGTTTTTCTGCTTGATCTACAAGACGTCGTTCAATATGCCCATAAAACAAGTTGAAGTTCTTTGTACCATCCTCCTTTATACGAACCGAGCCTTTTTCAGATTAATTAAAACAGTTTTGTTTGCTGCTTCAGCTTGGCTGTTTCCTTGCGGATATCTTGGAGTTGAATAGCTCATCTTAATCCCCCACGCAGAAACGAAATCTTCAAAATCCTTTGAAATAAACTGTGAACCATTATTGGTTACAATCTCATAAGGTACTTCATACCGGCAAATTACGTTTTTCCATAAGAAGGTTTTCACAAGGAAATCCTTTTTGGATGGATATGCTTCTGCCTCGATCCATTTTGAGAAATAATCTGTTAGAACAAGGAGATGTTGTACCCCTCGGGTCGACCTGTGCAAAGGTCCGATAATATCCATAGACCAGCGCATCAATGGATATGGAGCTGTTATTGATGAAAGTAGCTCAGAGGGTTGATGAATCAATGGAGCGTGCTGATGACACATCGCACATCGCCGCGCATATTGTGCGCAATCAATGATCATAGTAGGCCAAAAACATCTACGGCGTTTAATCTCTAATATCATCGATCTTCCAGATAAATGATTTCCACAAAGTCCTTGATAGAATTTGCTCATTACAATTTTGCTCATTACATCCCTTCACCATGAATGCATATTAGATAAGGATCAATAACTCCTTGCTTAAATAACAAGTTTTTAATCATGCAGTATTTTGCGCCCATGATTCTGAGTTTCCGAGCCTTCCATTTATCACAAGGTAGTTCTCCATTTTGAATGTATCTTTTGATAGGAACCCTCCAGTCAGCCCCCCAATCATTAGTGAAAGTCTTCATTCAATTCAACATCAGGATTTCAGAAATCGGTAACCATAGAGGTATCAAATTCTGATGTTTTATTCTGTATGAATCCTTCTTTTTCTAATTTTCTGGTGGCTTCAGGCTCAGGTATATTATTGTGAACGCCTTCCCCCTGAGTATTTTCCAATTGTGACTCTGGTTCTTCGGAAAGTGGTTTTATCACGATTGGAGGTTCCAGCTCATCAACTATATCAATGCGTGTTTCATGACTTTGAGCCTGCTGCTTCTGTTTCTTTCCTGAGCAGTCGACTTTCTAGGCGAAGCTTTGACAAGAGCTCATTTAACTCTTTCAGATTGAACATGAGACCTAGTAACTACCATTGTCTCGTCTGGAAATGATATGCTACAAGTCGTAATACATTCTACTGGAATTATTATTTTTAGGTTAGGATCTGAAGTTGAGGCCAAAGCGGCTAATGTATATGCCGAACTGCTTTCTCTCCGAGGAATGCGCACTAGTTTGAACTTTTTGAAAATTTGAGCTAGATTAGTAACAACCTTGAGATATGCTTCCATTCTAGTGTCCTTTGCTTTGTAGTCTCCTTTGAACTGATTCACATCTAACTAAGAATCACAAAATGCAACCACTTCTTGTGCTTAATTCGTTTTGCGAGGTGACACCCAACAATGAGTGCTTCATACTCGGTTTCATTATGTAAAGCAGTGAATAATAGTCAGAACGACTGTTCGATGATCTCTGATGTAGGTGTTTCAAGCCTGATTCTAACTCCACATCCTTGTCTTGACGAAGCCCCATCCACAAATAGTTTCCAAGTCTTATTTTCGTCACTTGAAACTACTTCACTGATTGGAAGTTCAGTAAGGAAATCAGCTAAAACCTGAGCCTTTGCACTTATTCAACTCTTGTATTCGATGTCATACTCACTAAGCTCAATTGCCCACTTCGCCAAATGTCCTGATTGGAAAGGGTGTGTAGGATGGTTCGCAAAGGGGTTGATGTGAGAACTTATATTAGATGAGATTGAAAATATGGTATTAGTTTATGAACAGAAACCACCACAATGAGTGCGAGCTTTCCATCATCGTATAACAAGTTTCTAGGCTTGTCAGACTTATGCTTACATAGTAGATAGGTTATTGCTCTCCTCGATCCTCTCGTATGATTACTCCACTCACCGCATATTCGGAAACTAAAATATAAAGGTACATTCTTTTGCCAGTATATGGTTTAGAAAGGATCAGAAGAGTTGTGAGATATGTCTTTAATTGCTTAAAAGCTTTATCGCATTTGTCACTCCAAACGAACTGTTTATTTATTTTATATAGTTAATAAAAAGGAAGGCACTTGTCGGTTGACCGGGATATGAACCTATTGAGGGCTGCAATCCTTCCAGTTAAGCATTGTACTTCGTTGAAGTTACATGGCGAAGGCATTGTTAGAAATGATTTGATTTGGATTTGCTTCCATTTATCACTAGGCAGTTGCCTCCTGTATGCTTACTCTGCTCACCGCATATTCGGAAACAAAAATATAAAGGTACATCCTTTCACCAATCTCTTGGTTAGAAAGGATCAGAGGAGTTGTGAGGTGTGCTTTGAGTTGCTTAAAAGCTTTTTCACATTCATCGCTCCAAGCGAATTGTTTGTTTCCTTTGCGTAGTTGATAAAAAGGAAGGAATTTGTCGGATGACCGGGATATGAACCTATTGAGGGCTTTAATCCTTTTAGTCAAATGCTATACTTCTTTGAAAGTCAACGACGAAGGCATTGTAAGATATGCATTGATTTGATTTGGATTTGCCTCTATGCCTCGCTGTGTTACTATATACCCAAAAAACTCTCCGGACAGTACACCGAAGGTGCACTTCGCAGGATTAAGCTTCATGCCATACTTGTTAAATATTTTGAAGCACTGATCGAGGTGTTGAATGTGCTCAGACTCTTTGAGGTATTTGACCATTATGTCGTCAATGTAGACTTTCATGGTTTTCCCAAATTACTCGTCGAACATCTTGTTGACGAGACGCTGATAAGTTGCTCTGGCGTTATTCAATCCAAAGGGCATTACTATATAGAAATAAATTCATTTGTCCGTGATGAATGAAGTTTTCTCTTGATCATCTCGATTCATTCAGATATGATTATAGCCGGAAAATGCATTCATGAAACTCAAAAGTTCATGCCCCGCAGTTGATTCGACAAAGCGATCAATATGTGGTAAATGAAAACTATCCTTTGGGCAAGACTTGTTGATATCAGTAAAATCAACACAAACTCTCCACTTTCCATTTTTCTTTTTAACTACAACGGGATTGGCAAGCCAATATGGGTATTTGACTTGACAAATAGAACCGTCTTTGAGAAGCCTATCTACTTCGTCATATACCGCTTTAGCTCAGCTAGGACCAAGCTTTCTCATTTTTTGGTTAATTGGCTTCAAGCTTTGGTCTATCTATAACTCATGTGAGATGATTGCAGGATCAATGCCTGGCATATCCTCGATAGACCAAGTGAAGGAATTTTTGTGCCTTGATAAGAACTCAATTGGCTCTTCATGCAACTTTGTTTTGAGCCCCAAACCAATTTTCACCATGCGCTCCAGATATTTTTGATCTATGATGACCTCCACGGTCACCTCGGTGGATTTCTGTCCACTAGGAGATGCCAAACCTTTTGATGCCTCGGGGCTTGTTAATTGCTATTGGATCTTCAGCCTGTGACTCGTGAGGTAGCAAGATCTAGACATATCTTGATCTCCGTTAACTGTCTCTACTCCATATGGAGTTGGAAACTTCACACACTAGTGATAGATGGAAGGTACTACTTTCATTTGGTATATCCAAGGGGTCCCCAAAATGACGTTGAACGCAGCCAGTCGATCAAAAACTATAAATTCGACGATCTTTAAAACTCCTGCTGCGAGCAAAGGTAATATAATGGAGCCAATTGACATGGATGTTTCGAATGTGAAAGCAATGGGCAGGGTTTGAGGTCCAACTATATCCGCCCTGTTAACCCCATCCTTTGTAGAGTACTCAAGAAAATGAGGTCAACTGAACTCCCATTGTCAATTAAGATTTTGGAAACTTCAAAGTTTTTGATATCAAGAGTTATCACCAATGTATCGTCATGTGGTTTTGTGAGGTATTGAGTATCAAACTCTTCAAAGGTTGTCAACGTATTAGTTTTGATTGCCCTTGGTTCCTTTCTCACTTCCATAAAGGCAGCCTACTTATGCTTTTTGATTTCACAAACTGTGTCTTGGCACAACTTTGAACCCCCAATAATTATGTCTATTCTTCCTTTTGAGGGTTTCGTAGGACTATGCTCGGAAGTTTTTGTTTTTTTTTTGCCAATGGCTCTATGCATTGCTCGTCACGATCTTTATGATATTGCTCAACAAACTCTGCCATCTTAAAGTCTGCGAGGTCTCTAGTGGATCACAGCTCAGCCAAGTGTTTTTTGAGGACACTGCAGTCTTTGGTACTATGCCCATTGACTCTGTGGATGTCATAATATGAAATAAGAACCCAAGTGAATCAGATCCTAAATGATAGATTGATGGAGGAATTGTTGCTGGACTAAGGTCACTCTCAACAGTTCCGATTGAATGGATGGTGAAGTGGTTCGATGGTGAAGCTGTTGCTGGACTAAGGTCACTCTCAACAGATTCAAAGGGATGAATGGACGTGATAGGTGGTTGAGAGACGCCACACAGATCTGTGAAAAGATCTATGATAAGTCTAATACACTCTAAGCTTCAAGGATTCACACACAAGAAGTTTAAAGGACAGAATATTTCCTTCCCAGAAATATCAAAGAGAAAACTCTCAAGTTTCTTTTCTAAAAATCAGGCTGAATCCAAAAATTGTCCAACACAACATAATTAAAAGACAAGTGATAGTCTGCATGAAGGAGAGAGAAAGAGACAACAATAAAATCAGAGTTTGAAAATTTGAAACTGTCTCTTGAACTCCTTGGCCGAAAATGTGTTGTTGGGCTTGCGGAAAATCAACTAAATGGGCCGATGATAATGCGATCCATTTGCCTCGTTAAAAACCTTACCAACAAAACCCATTGGGACAAAAATTGGTGAAGGGAAAAAGAGCACAAATGGAGCACATACCCATTTAGTGATTTCTTTGGGCCTCTTGAATTTGCTTGGTGATAGTAAAAATAGCAAATTCCTTGTTTCCTTGAAGAACCGGCAAGAAAGGTGTCGTATGACTCTTGTGTAATTCTTGCACGTCTTCTTGCACTCCATTAATGATGAGGCTGTTCATGGGCTTGATAAATTCCTCTCTCACACGCCTTGTTCCAGCTCTTGTTCTTGGTGCTTGTTCCATGGTTGCTATGTGTACAACTTCTTCCTTTGATCCAGCTGAGCTTGTATTGATGTCCTTATCATCTCCTCATTCTTGAAAAGTTTCTGACCTGAGAACAGGTAAATCTGCATGGAAATGAGCTAAATCAGTAACATTGAAAGTATGAGAAATAGTGAACTGACCTGGTAGATCAAGCTTGTAAGCATTATCGTTGATCTTTTCTAGCACTTGAAATGGTCCATCGCCTCTTGGACCCAATCTCCTGGTTCCAATGTGACCTCCTTTCGGTGCTTATCAGCATGTTGTTTGTATTTCTCGGTCTTCTCTTCCATATTTTTTGTGACCTTTTGATGAAGCTTCTTCACAAAATCTGCTCTGGCTTCTCCTTCATTAGAATAAACAGCTCGGGGCAGGGATATTAGATCAATTGGAGTTTCTGGATTAAATCCATAAACAATCTCAAAAGGAGAAAATTTAGTACCAGAATGCTTAGCATGATTATAAGCAAATTCAATGAAAGGTAAGCATGATAACCAATTTTGTAAATTCTTACCAACCGTTGCTCTCAGCAAAGTAGATAGAGTACGATTTACTACCTCAGTTTGGCCATCTGTTTGGGGGTGACAAGTGGTTGAGAAAAGCAGCTTGGTTCCCAACTTTCCCCACAACGTTTTCCAAAAATGGCTTAGGAAATTAGTATCGCGATCAGATAAAATGGTCCTCGGCACTCCATGTAAACGCACTACGTCGTTGAAAAAGAGATCAGCAGTTTGAGTAGCGTCATTTGTCTTGTTGCATGGAATAAAATGAGCCATTTTTGAGAACCTGTCTACAACTACAAAGATGGAATCCTTGTGGTTGATTTTTGGCAGACCTAAAACAAAATCCATAGAAATGTCTACCCAAGGCAGGTTAGGAATAGGCAAAGGCATATATAAACCATGAGGATGTGACCTGGATTTTTCCTTTAGGCAAGTGATGCACTTGGCGCAGAATCTCTCCACATCTCTTTTTATATGCGGCCAGTAGAAATGCTACATTAAAACACTCAAAGTCTTGTCTCGTCCAAAATGTCCCATGAGGCCTCCTCCGTGAGCTTCTCCAACCAGCAGCTCTCTCATTGACCCTTGAGGAATGCACAGCCTTTTATCTTTGAACAAAAACCCATTATGTTGATAAAATGATCCGCGAGCAGCCGTGCTTGTTTCTTGGAAAATTTCTTGAAAATCTGGATCAGTTTCGTATGAGCTCTTGATATGTTCAAATCCCATAATCTTAGCCTCCATTGTACTGATTAGGGCGTGTCTCCTTGATAGTGCATCAGCTACAATGTTCTCCTTCCCTTTCTTATACTTTATCACGTAAGGAAAAGTTTCTACAAACTTGAGCCACTTAGAATGTCT